>CAJPEX010000125.1:2281-106747 GCA_905338405.1 Notodromas monacha | reverse complement strand
GTTAGCCTGGGGAACGTTACTACTTACCTAACTCAATTCTCTTTACTGACCCGAAATCAATTATAATCCCGACCCACCCAGAATGAAAAGCGGATCCATGTCCGAGATCCCGCTAAAGATCTGAGGGTGGGGGATCCTGGTAGGAACCTATGGGACAGTATTCGCAGTAAAGAGAATTGAGTTAGGTAAGTAGTAACGTTCCCCAGGCTAACGGTGCCCTTGCCTGGGGGTTTGTTATTATTCTTGTTGCGGGCTGAGTGCTGCAATTGATAAGGCTATAAGCATGCTTGCTGCCGTATTGTACATCAGTACAACACTATTACGAGTTCGATATATATATATAAATATATATATGGCTGTACATGCATGTATAATGATGTGTATAATATGCAACAGGGGAATAGTAAATTGAGTCTCGTCGTCCTGGCCGGTGGCCACCTGCTGTGAACCAAGGCTAATTGAGCCAATCACAACCGGGGCTTCATTAAAAAGTGACACGGAAATTAGTTCCGATTCTGCTGTCGGGGGGAATTGTCCATGCAGTCGCCGAAACCGGCGATTCGACCTTCAATTTCCCGCCATAATATGCAAACAAGCCAAAGCGCGTGTTTGAATATATTTATTTTTTTTAATCTTTCTTTCCCGTACGATTGGCTCACATACACATACACGCATGTACCGTCTAATACTCGTACGCGACGTACAGTGACGCAAGAAATGAGCGAGGCAAATAACAATCGAACGCTGTACCATTATCTTCCAACAGTTGTCCTTAATCACCTTTATACTCTACTCGTGTATACTACTGTATATTGAGTACAGCTATAGACAATATTATCCTCTTTGCACGTGAGTGTGCATGAAAGCGATTTCAACGTGAGGGACTGTTACGTCGTGTCACGTACCTGATATGATGGCATACTCATTGAATAAATGCCGTCTGCGAATCGAACGATGAGCCGAGTGTGCTGCACGTACGATTGAGAAGGATAATCAGGTCCTGCTGTATGATGGTGAATAAGTTGAGAAAAATGCAGTGCAGTATTATTATGCCGATGATAATGACGCCGACATGCAATTGAAATGAGCAAATACGGGGCGCGGGAATATCATCACCCGTCAGCAATGCATCAGCATCAGGCATTATTATTTAGCCGGGATCACATTCCCCGTTTTGTTATACAGTACTGTATACTGATGTACTGCATATACAGTATATAAGAACTTCTGCTGAGAGAAGAAGATACTTTTTGAACGGGGTTCACCCGTACATGAGCAGCTTTAATAATATTCTCAACAACAACAACATCAGTCGGATTCCTCGTCTGCACTGTAATACGATACCATACCATATATTGCATTATTATTGCTGAGAGATGAGGAAGCACAATACTGTATACGCAAGCAGAGTCAGCAACCCTCACATAAAACGCAGCAGATGCAATTGGATCAAATGAAACGTCGTGTTTGAACTGCGCTGCTGATGTTGGTACTGTACATATATACCGGATACTGTACTGTACTGTACTGTACTGTACTTTACTGTATAAACAGAGAGTACAGCAGATGTTTAGAAAGCGTTTGTTTGAAAACAATGCCTCGACGACGCGCAGCAGCAGCAGGTGGACGTAAGTACGTACTGTACTGTATATAGTGTACTTTACTTTTCTTCCCCATCGTATACAGCACGAATTTCAAAGACCGATGACGAAAAGAAGAGAGAATATATAAGGAAAATAGACCACACCCTCCATTCAAGGTTCGCCTCGATTTCTCTCTCTCTCTCTCTCTCTCTCTCCTCGTCGTTTTCTTCTTTATTCTTACCAAAATAAGCCTATGGTCTGGCGACACACGAGCTGTACTGTATGTCAATAACAAGTGGACCGAGTGCTGTATGCTGGGGGACACTGCTGGACAGACAGCAGCCACGCGAAAGCGTGTATTTAAACCTTGGCTCCGGACTGCCCACAGCATCAGTTGCCTCTCATCCCGTGCAGGTCCAACACCAATAAATACAGTAGTACTGTACAAGTAATAACAACAAGCCCAATAATAGTCTCGATCGTCGACGAGGTCTTTTTCAAGAGTACTTTGTTGTTGTTGTTGTTGTTTTTGCTGAGAAGCACACCTGCTGCTGATATATAAGGCAATCAATCATGATGAACAAGAAACTCGTGAGTATATACGGTAATAAATTTACGCAGAATACGCTTCTCTTCGAATCTTTTTTTTTTAATGTTTCTCCCGCGAACAATAAGTATAAATGACGTATAATAATATGCAGCCGGTACTTGATGTTTATACTGCAGCAGTCTTGCGTCAGGTGCTATTATATTTTCCCTGTTTGTTTGTGTTGTAACGCCGGCAGATGACGATGACGATGATGATGGCCGTGGTCGTGGCTGCGTGCTGCGTGCCCTGTAGCCTGGCAGAGGAGGCCAGCAAGGCAGTGGCCCAGGAGAAGTCTGACCTGGAAGGCGCCGAGTCCTACGGCGGAGGAGGCGGCTTTGGCGGCGGCTACAGCGGCTACGGCGGAGGCATCGGCGGTGGCTACGGGGGCTACGGCGGCTACGGCTACCGCAGCTACGGCTACCCCATCTACGGTGAATATACATATTCATATACAATGTAATAGAAATATAATGTATATCTTCCCCCTGAATCACATTCGTCTGTAGTGTATAGTTCCGCGCCGTTCATCCCAGACAGAGTAATTCCGAGAGTAAACGAACTGCTGTTTCGATGATAATAATTACCCCAAATTTCATCAGGTTATCCCCTCCTCAGCACTCGTATTTATCCCCCGTCGTTCGGAAATAATAATGGACAGCATATACGGTATACATATATAGGGTATCTATAGAGTGATTTTGCTTCTTCCTTCACCAATTATGCTGTAGTTTCTTGTTTACTGCATTACCGCGTGTGCTTGGGATTGGGCTCCTTATTGTTCTTTCCTGGTCCAAGGTCGCCAATTGTAGAGTGCTGGTCTGAATTAGTCAGCGAAACCAGGACTAATGAGCTCGTTGTAAAACAAAGCACACGCGTCATCCCGCGCAGTCAAAAAAGGGAATTACACTCGCATTTCCGACTCTTATTTTTGTCCTTCATTTTTCCTTTCTGCGAGTGCTGTCAGGATATATATGCATATACACCATACTGTATGTATATATATATATATATCCTGACACTCGCAAGACGCGAGGAAAAATAAAGGACAAATGCATGGTGTTGACTTAGCTTTCCGCTGCGTTTCCTGCTGGCATCATGGGGATTGACAGCGACCTTGAACTTTGGAAATTCTATAGCCCTGTATCGCACTATACATCCTATGAAGAAATTGGCCACGCATTTTTCTTGAGCGCAAATAAGATTAGGTCAAGAATTTCGAGTGATGGAAGCAAAGCATTTTCACTTCTAGTATTATTGTTTTCACGCTTACATACTCAATCAGGGGAGAAAAAAAACTCATCAGTCATCACCTCAATCTAAAAAATCCATTTCCACTGTATTGGCCCGTTTCCAGCTCTCTCTCTCTTTTAAAATTAAGAGAGCAGCACATTTACATACTGTTTCAGAATGAGTGGAATTAATGCAGTTTTCCTGAACAATACCTTAGGATAGAAATTCAAAGATGAAACCCACTCATCGTCGTTGCATATGTAGCCTGTGGTATACAAGCAGTATGCAAGTTCTCTTTTGCTGACTGGGTGTTTGCTGGATGTTGCGCCTGGAATTTATTCTCGCTTATTATTCCGGCTTCCTGCTCATCCCTCGAATAATATGGCGATTGGCAAGCATGGACGAGAATCTCGATCCCTGCGATGAAACGAGCGGAACAATCACGAAATTTCTTCCTTCCACCCATCATCATTTTGTGTGTGTGTGTGTGTGTTTGTTATTTATCGTGTTCCACGTGCTGGTATGAATGCTGAAAGGGAGATCCGAAAGAGATGCTCCATCGATTCATTCTCCTTATTATTTACAATCGCTCGTCTCTTTCTCACCAATCATTTCCAATAATCACAGGTGGTTATGGAGGTGGCCTCGGAGGGTACGGCGGTTACGGAGGATATGGCGGCGGCTATGGCGGCGGCTATGGCGGTTATGGCGGCTATGGAAGCTATGGCGGCTACGGGGGTGGCTACGGGGGTGGCTACGGACGTGGCTATGGCGGCTATGGCGGCTACGGCGGCGGCATCGGCTGGTAAACAGATGAAACCCGCGGCAACGCTACTGGGCTTTATTCCCCCGAGTCATCAACGAAGGTGGGTGTGTGCGTGTGTGTCTGTGTGTCAGATGATTACTGGAATTTATGCCAGAACTTTGTCGAAGACAGATCATAGATGATGGAGGGGCTGCATCTGCTACGACATGGAGAACATTCTTCCGACCGCTGACGAACCTCCCGTGCCAATTTGTACGTTAAATTAAGCTGTTCAATTTTGAAGCTTTCATTTTTTTGCTCCTTGCGTGTGAAAGATTTCCTTACAGTGTTCTTTGGAAATAAAAACGATTTTTTTGCAAGCAATGGAACCTGGCCCTCACATTTTCTGGAAATGTTACAGCGACACCAACAAAAAGCGTGTCGGACCTGACGATGTGGAGCGTCTAGTTTTTTTATTCACAGGTGTCACTACCAACAAGCGTAAACGCGCCCCTGCGCCGCGCGCAAGGTACTGTAATGAACAACTCGTCGATTGAATTAAAAGAAAATTCCACTCCAATTGATTAAAAAATTCGATAAACGCTTGAATATTTACTACAACACATACAATTAAGAGCCATGTGTGTGGCATTATATATTGTATAATGTGAGTCTGGATTTAACACGAGTCGGCATTTATTAACGGTTCGTCATTGATCCTGCTGAAACCAAAGGCCAGAAAGTTTTCCTTGTTTGCCATCAATGAAATGTGAAGAAACGTGCTCGGGGTTTCCGCTGAAATATCTCCTATAGAAACATATGTGATATTCATTGCTTTTTTAATGCATCCCTTAGTTGACTTACTCGCCTGACTCGCTTTTCTGAAATCGTCCAAATTTATTCGACGAGTATAGGATCGAATAATTTATTTTGGCTCGAATCATCCCCGTTTTGGAACAAAAGGTGGGCTCGAATTTCCCAGAAAAAGTTTTGGCTGCAGTGTAAACAATTGTCAAGGTTCTGCGTAATGTCAATTTCCGAAACGTGTCCGAAGTTTCATTCCTCAACTGCATATATATGTGTGCCAATTTGTGCACGAACAGCTGTACGAACAGCACGCTATATACTGTATCACATGCGTGCCCCTTTATTCGGCGAGCCAATTCAGCGGAAGAGGAGGAAAGTCGGAGTGAAAGAGAGAGAAAAAAAACAGGTTTAAAAAATTTTAGTTTCCGTTTCAAGGTTAAAAGAATTGCGAGGTCGGATAGGAAGAAAAGGAAGAACAAACTTGTGGACAAATACGCTGAAATAGGGAAAAATGAGAACGAGCAGGCAATCCTTTCTTCCATGCATTCGGAGATTTATTTGCACAACCTCAACAGACCAGGGTGGGTCAGGTTCTCACGTAAGCTAATAAGGTACGGTTATGAAAGAAAATGAGGCGGGAAAGCTCCTTGCGGTTATTATAATAATTATTAATTTTACTTTTTCTCCTCTCGAGTGCAGCATTGGCACCGCTGACTGGTGCTGCTGCTGCTGCTGCTGGTGTCGGAACCCGACACTGGCTATACTGCGCATCACTCCGCACACTGGCCTATCTTGACAGGTGACCCCGTATATTCACCTCTTCTTATTCCATGTGCTCCATCTCGAATGACGACGACGAGGTCTGCTTCAAAAAATAACCTCACATTCCTGCTCGGCCAACATGCTGACAAAAGGATTAACAATTGAATAACCTTTATTATTTCCTTTGAATTTCGAACCCGACGGAACTCCATTCCGGCTGGCATTTATTTCACGTCATTATAATGGAAAACAAAGAAAATACGAAAATAAACACACGCACACACGCACAAAGAGAAAAAGAGAGAGAGAGAGAGTGCAGCTTACAATAATGAGACATCAAACCTGAAATTTGTGCACAAATTGGCACATCACATACAGTTGAGGAATGAAACTTTTCTCCTCCATCAGCCCCACCTATATGTACTGGGTATATTCACATACACCGTATATATATGCATATACATGCGAGGCACATTTGCCTGCCTTCTACAACGCCCAGATGCTTTATTCTCCTTCGCCTATACTGCATTGATGGCTGGAATTTCCTCGGGCTGCATTTCAGTGCTCGCATTTCCGGGTCCACCAAGACGACTCATACATCATCATATATAAAAGTGCCTTATGCCTATACCGCAATTTATTTGAAATTACGAAATCATTTCAAAGAGGCATGGATTTATGCCACTATATACACGCTTTGATCACTTGGGCAAAAGCAGCTTGGGTCAAATGCTTTACTGTACATAGTAGTACAGTAATAATACAGAAATGCTGTATTATCCCGACATTTCTTTTGAAGTCACATGCAATGGGCTCAGAGAGTTTCGGATTCGGGTGAAATGTGCTTTCTGGCACAGTACCAGCTCGAATATGTTTCCGCTTTCAGAGATATATACTGTATAGGTCAACTCATGACTCCATGATTCAGTCTGACAATAACTTCATCACATACATTCATGCATCATCATAAGGAATAATTTTTTACGATGTACAATCCTGTACTTAGTTTTTTTTTTCTGTTTACAAGATTTTATACTGATGCTCTTTTTTCTTTTCAACACCGATTCATATTGGTTTTTTTCTTCAGTTGAAGACGTTGGCTATTTCAAGTTAGCCAGCACATACTCGTATATCACCTGAAAATATGGATACCAGCAGAGAAAGGTTCGCAATAGAAAGGTCTCCATTGCCTAATTTTTTGTACAGTACATAAAATGCTTGCAGGAAAAACGTGCCAGGTGGGGCTGAAAATATTCTTCTTCACTGATTTTCAAAAAAAAAAAACCGAAAATGCAAGGCTGAGCTGGGATGCCGAGGGTTCGCAGTGGCAGAAATGGTCCCATCTAAATCAAGAACCGCGTCATGCCCCAAAACAACTTTTTCCATCATCAGCACTCGTATAAAACTGGTTTATGGGACAAGTCCATCCAACAAGAAAAAAAAAAGAGAAAGCGGTTGAGCCGGTTCCTATATGCAGCTTAACTATTACTGGCGGATTGTAGAAACCGCTGTAATGCCTGCTTAATGCCAAACAAATCAGTCTATGCAGTATATCCAAGTTTTTTGCTATGCGTGGAAACAACACGTACACTGTAGCTTCATGTTTGTCTGCGTGATTCTCCGTTGTGAACCAGTAGTGATGGTGAGCCGTGTTAGCAACACTGAGCATAGGCCAGAAACTCATCTTATTTTTGATCAACACTTCAAGTGTATTCTGGTGACACTTGCCTTAAAAGTCGAAATACAGGTAATTTAAATACACATTTTTTGAAGGTATATATCAGTTTAAAATGGTACCTTTGAATTTAATATTCTGTTGCTGTATTTATAAATTTAAGCTTTCCTTTGAAAAAAAAAGATGTAAATGCACGAACGTATATTCTTCGCTACTTCTCTTCACAGTCATTAAACAGTTACGTATATTGAAAAAAACAGCAAATTTAAAAAGTAAAGTTCAATGTGGCCTCGGAGGGTACGGCGGTTACGGAGGATATGGCGGCGGCTATGGCGGCGGCTATGGCGGTTATGGCGGCTATGGAAGCTATGGCGGCTACGGGGGTGGCTACGGGGGTGGCTACGGACGTGGATATGGCGGCTATGGCGGCTACGGCGGCGGCATCGGCTGGTAAAAAGATGAAACCCGCGGCAACGCTACTGGGCTTTATTCCCCCGAGTCATCAACGAAGGTGGGTGTGTGTGTGTGTCAGATGATTACTGGAATTTATGCCAGAACTTTGTCGAAGACAGATCATAGATGATGGAGGGGCTGCATCTGCCACGACATGGAGAACATTCTTCCGACCGCTGACGAACCTCCCGTGCCAATTTGTACGTTAAATTAAGCTGTTCAATTTTGAAGCTTTCATAAAAAAACGAGGAACGCACACTTTCTAAAGGAATGTCACAAGAAACCTTTATTTTTGCTAAAAAAACGTTCGTTACCTTGGACCGGGAGTGTAAAAGACCTTTACAATGTCGCTGTGGTTGTTTTTCCGTGTCGGACCTGACGATGTGGAGCGTCTAGTTTTTTTATTCACAGGTGTCACTACCAACAAGCGTAAACGCGCCCCTGCGCCGCGCGCAAGGTACTGTAATGAACAACTCGTCGATTGAATTAAAAGAAAATTCCACTCCAATTGATTAAAAAATTCGATAAACGCTTGAATATTTACTACAACACATACAATTAAGAGCCATGTGTGTGGCATTATATATTGTATAATGTGAGTCTGGATTTAACACGAGTCGGCATTTATTAACGGTTCGTCATTGATCCTGCTGAAACCAAAGGCCAGAAAGTTTTCCTTGTTTGCCATCAATGAAATGTGAAGAAACGTGCTCGGGGTTTCCGCTGAAATATCTCCTATAGAAACATATGTGATATTCATTGCTTTTTTAATGCATCCCTTAGTTGACTTACTCGCCTGACTCGCTTTTCTGAAATCGTCCAAATTTATTCGACGAGTATAGGATCGAATAATTTATTTTGGCTCGAATCATCCCCGTTTTGGAACAAAAGGTGGGCTCGAATTTCCCAGAAAAAGTTTTGGCTGCAGTGTAAACAATTGTCAAGGTTCTGCGTAATGTCAATTTCCGAAACGTGTCCGAAGTTTCATTCCTCAACTGCATATATATGTGTGCCAATTTGTGCACGAACAGCTGTACGAACAGCACGCTATATACTGTATCACATGCGTGCCCCTTTATTCGGCGAGCCAATTCAGCGGAAGAGGAGGAAAGTCGGAGTGAAAGAGAGAGAAAAAAAACAGGTTTAAAAAATTTTAGTTTCCGTTTCAAGGTTAAAAGAATTGCGAGGTCGGATAGGAAGAAAAGGAAGAACAAACTTGTGGACAAATAGCGACTTTATCCCTTTTTACTCTTGCTCGTCCGTTAGGAAAGAAGGTACGTAAGCCTCTAAATAAACGTGTTGGAGTTGTCTGGTCCCACCCAGTCCAAGAGTGCATTCGATTATTCCATGCCAATATAAAGAAAATAAGGCGGGAAAGCTCCTTGCGGTTATTATCATAATTATTAATTTTACTTTTTCTCCTCTCGAGTGCAGCATTGGCACCGCTGACTGGTGCTGCTGCTGCTGCTGCTGGTGTCGGAACCCGACACTGGCTATACTGCTCATCACTCCGCACACTGGCCTATCTTGACAGGTGACCCCGTATATTCACCTCTTCTTATTCCATGTGCTCCATCTCGAATGACGACGACGAGGTCTGCTTCAAAAAATAACCTCATATTCCTGCTCGGCCAACATGCTGACAAAAGGATTAACAATTGAATAACCTTTCTTATTTCCTTTGACTTTCGAACCCGACGGAACTCCATTCCGGCTGGAATTTATTTCACGTCATTATAATGGAAAACAAAGAAAATACGAAAATAAACACACGCACACACGCACAAAGAGAGAGTGAGAGTGCAGCTCACAATAATGAGACATCAAACCTGAAATTCGTGCACAAATTGGCACATCACATACAGTTGAGGAATGAAACTTTTCTCCTCCATCAGCCCCACCTATATGTACTGGGTATATTCACATACACCGTATATATATGTATATACATGCGAGGCACATTTGCCTGCCTTCTACAACGCCCAGATGCTTTATTCTCCTTCGCCTATACTGCATTGATGGCTGGAATTTCCTCGGGCTGCATTTCAGTGCTCGCATTTCCGGGTCCACTAATGCTTGCAGGAAAAACGTGCCAGGTGGGGCTGAAAATATTCTTCTTCCCTGATTTTCAAAAAAAAAAAAAAAACCGAAAATGCAAGGCTGAGCTGGGATGCCGAGGGTTCGCAGTGGCAGAAATTGTCCCACCTAAATCAAGAACCGCGTCATGCCCCAAAACAACTTTTTCCTTCATCAGCACTCGTATAAAACTGGTTTATGGGACAAGTCCATCCAACAAGAAAAAAAAAAAAGAGAAAGCGATTGAGCCGGTTCCTATATGCAGCTTAATTATTACTGGCGGATTGTAGAAACCGCTGTAATGCCTGCTTAATGCCAAACAAATCAGTCAATGCAGTATATCCAAGTTTTTTGCTATGCGTGGAAACAACACGTACACTGTAGCTTCATGTTTGTCTGCGTAATTCTCCGCTGTGAACCAGTGCTGATGGTGAGCTGTGTGAGCAACACTGAGCATAGGCCAGGAACTCATCTTATTTTTGATCAACACTTCAAGTGTATGCTGGCGACAGTTACGTTGAAAGCCGAAATGCAGGTAATTTAAATACACATCTTTTCAAGGTACAAATCAGTTTAAAAAGGCGAATAATTTGAATTTAATATTCTGTTGCTGTATTTATAAATTTAAGCTTTCCTTTGAAAAAAAAAGATGTAAATGCACGAACGTATATTCTTCGCTACTTCTCTTCACAGTCATTAAACAGTTACGTATATTGAAAAAAACAGCAAATTTAAAAAGTAAAGTTCAACGTTTTTTTCCCATTTTTGACCCTTCTTTAAAGCAACAAGACTTTTCGAGTCTGATTTTTCACTCGGATTGGGAGGGATTTGAAAAATGTTTCACTTCCAAGGAAAACATAAATATTAAAAGGCCAGTTGCAGCTCGTACAAACAATGGTGGGAGAATGAAGCCATGGAAAAGTATGAAATTTGGTTCTTTGATATTACTATATATAAAACGGAATGGGATTACCTCAATAATGCTCGAAGAACAGCTTGGATTGATGGCTAATTTTTTCCTTGATCCTCTTATGCTTTGTATCCAAATCTGGTTTTTTGGAAGAAGCAGAAAAACTGGAATTGAAGTCATTTTAATTTAGTAAAATCAATCGTGATCCGCAACAATAGATCACATGAATAATTTGACGACGATAGTGAGGGAAAGGACGAGCCAATATATATATACATATATATATATATAAAAGGATCCGAATCCGCGGCTGACCCCTCAGAAACGAGAGAAAAAGTGAAGCAGCAAGAGATGGATATATAGAAAAAAGAAAAAGAAGGATCGAGAGACAGACACACACACACACACACACACACACACACATCAGGGGAGGGATCCCCCCGCCGCAGCATCAGTGGACAGAGAGAGAGAGAGAGAGAGAGAGAGGATCCCGGCTCACACAACGTCACTCACTATATATTTCGTGTAGAGCCCCATTCTTCCCGATTCATTCCCCGTTATCGTTATTTCTTTCCCCGATTAGGAAAAAAATAGCATATATTTTCTTTGTTTGCTGTTCGAGAGAGAGAGAGAGAGAGAGAGAGAGAGAGAGAGAGAGAGGGAGAGAGGATCCCGGCTCACACAACGTCACTCACTATACGTCAGCAGTATAGGGGGATGTTCCCCCGATTCTCCCTCTCGCATGCGTGTCTATAGTGCTGTCAGCCGACTCGACCAGGATGAGGACCGGGGTTGTTGTGGGCTTCATGCAGTTCCTCCTCAGACGTGCTCGCCGACGGACTATCGTCATGCTGTGACGCCCATTTCAAAATAGGGAATGCAATGTCAAATGCCCGGCCTTCTTATTTGCCCGGCGTTTCTTTTCCCATATATACAGTACATCGTAGTTAATATAATGCATCCTTTTTCCGTGAAATCTTGGCGAAAATACCATCTCAGAAATTGTCTTCTCGATCCATCATCTGCTGCGGCGTTAATTTCTACAATATTTGAGGCGTTGGAATCTGCTTCGCTATATAGATTATGGTGCAAGCACGTGATTAAATATTTGATTAGTTTTCTTTTTCTTTCAGCAACGCTTTGTGAACGTGAATATGGTGGTGCATTATTGTGATTTCGGACGTGGGGGAGTGTTTCGTCGTTCACTGTGCTGAGCAAAAAAAAAAAAAAATATTCATCTCCAGCACACATCGGTCATCCTTGAGACCAATGATATATATATATAGGTAAGTTTTTTCTTGCTCGATCCCTCTCTCTCATTTTAAGGACGTATATACGCGTGGATTTTGTGCAGATCATCAGCGCTGCAATAATTGCTCCTGTGAAAATCAAACACTCAGACACACACACACACACACACAAATGGTGTTTATTTGGGTTTAAACAGCAATGTATATGCCTATATGCAATATACGTGGTAGGAAATTGTGAGAATCCGAGATATATCGATGCCGGCTTTGACATGCACTGCAGCAGATATGCGTAACTGGCTGGGATATATATATACTGTATATATAGAATCACAGCTGGATGGGTTGGGTTGAGCCGGCGCGTAAGAAGTTGATTGAAGCACAGCTGGTGTGATGATAAACGAGCGCAGCACACGGGGATCCCTTGGTGTATATACGGTCATATATAAAGCCAGCAGCCGCATTGACCCAAACACCATCTCGGACACATGGTTCATGATGGATTCCCCCAAATACCACGATGACTTGCTACATGATTTCTCCACATGACACGTGAGCATCCGGGGAACTGCTGCACGACTTGATTCCGTTCATCACATCATTCACAGTACATCTTTATGCAGCGATGAATTATACTGTACACGCAGCAAGCTGTGTATATATATCCAGAGTATTGCGAGTATTGAAACCGGAAATATGCTATTGAATCTTTGCATTCACTGCAAATAGTACAGCATATTATGCACCCTCCTTTGCGCGCGCCGTGTATATATTTCGTGTCGAAAAAACAAACAATTATCGATATCCCATCAGCAGTACAGTATATTGTTTTCTATAATACTCTTATTCATCTTCATACTCTGTAGTATTCTTTCAAGTGTATATATGAGCCTGGGATATAAGGGCGAAATATCAGGGCTGTGATGAACGTGTCAGATTTTGCATATAGTCATATCATGCCGTGATTCAATTAGCATCAGTCCGTGCTAATTTACTGTACCTGTATTCATTCCTACACGCAATGCTATATGACAATAAGTGGACATCGTGTTCGGGATGCGCTGTAGGCTAGAGTACGCGTAATAAAGCAGAAATGACGGGTCGAGTACTCATTTGAAGGGATGCCGTCTTTATTTCGAGGGCATGTACATGCAGAGTACTGCATGTACATGGCAGGGTACCTTATATATTCCATGCGTATGTCGCGCATTAAAGGTTGCATAATGTACAAGAGTGTCCAAACACGATTTAATTGCGGGGATCATGAACAAGCACACGTGGGTTGTGTTCAGAGAGACACAGAGAGAGAAAAGATGGACGAGAACTTGCTGAGGTCATTCGTGAGAAGGACGCTGCTACAGCATTCTTGGTGCTGCAATACCGACCAGTGCATTATGGGGATTCGTGATAAAGTGTGCAGCGACGGAATATGCTTGTATATACGGACGAAAATCCATCAATTTCACGATTGTGGGCGGTACTGCTGCTTCCAATTTTTCAAAATAACTGAGTTACGTTATGTATTATTGAAGGCACCTCTATTACTTATTCTCCATCAGCTGTTTATATCCCGGAATCTCCTGCTATAGTTAACCGAGTATGGCACAAAAATAATATTCTTCTCCTATGAGCCCTTTTTCAAATCCGAAAATAAAAAGAGCAATAACGACTGATGAAAAGAAACTATATAATCCACATGCACCTATGTAACCCTCTTGAGCAATCACTCTTGCTGAAAATCACTTCAGCGTGTGCGTGCTGAGGATCTCCATCCATGGTAAATCATTACCACTGCTGTACTGTACTGTATAAACGCATCCGTATATAAACGAAACCTGTAAATAGGCCAAGTATGTGTCTATACAGTAGTTTGATCTGGAAATGTGCATTTCTCTCTAACACTCAACGTGATTGTTACACCCTTTATGAACTCGAGCCAACACTCGATGATTAATGCATTGCATGCATGCAGTAGTTGCTGAAAATACTGTATGTCTTGTGCACCCGTAATTGCGTCATCGTCACTTGCCTGAGGGTGGGTGGAATGCGATGAACGATGCGTGTCAATTCTCTAAAGCGGTTCAATGCTGTCGACAACACGAGCAAGAAGAACAACAACAACAAAAATAAAAGTTTGATCGAAAAAGTGATGCATGACGTGTGTTTCGTCGTGCATAAATGCAGCGTTTTGTTTTTTTTTTTTTCTCTCGAAAAAACCTGCATTTGCTCGGAATGTGGCGTGTTGCGCGATGAATTGGGAATCCCCTGTGGAATACAGTACAGTACAGTACTCAAGTCCATATACACTTTACAAACATCCATGCTGCTGAATGTACACAGCAGAAACAACGCAGGACAAGGCTGCAATAGTTGAGTGGTGACGTGTCGGGCAGTTGGTGGTGGTGGGAATATTGCGTTATTTATACGCAAAGGAGTCAGCACACGACTGCTGTCTACTCAGCCACGGAATGCAAGTATCGCGGCGACATGTACACCTACAATACTGTACTGTACTGTACTGTAAAGTATAGTAGTGTAGACACGAGAATAGTTGATGCATGATGCTTCATCATGCACAACGAACAGCAGATGCGATGAGTGCTGCAGAATGAACGCTATGGCTGGGCTTATTGGGAGAATGATAATGGCCGGCCAGCGTATAGTCCACTTATTGCTTATTCCTGCGTAACACAATCAGCTGCTGCTGATTTTACTGCTGTACATGTACTCTATACCATATGTACTATACTCGTGTATACTGAACTCGACTCGTGCACGTCCAGCACCAGCAGTAGTAGCAGTGCTGCGTGTTTTCCAAGGAAAAAAGGGATCGAATCGACGATGTATATAGGACAATAATGGGATGAGGAAGAAATGCTGGAGAAAAAAGAAGAATTATGAGCGGTTTTTGTTGTTGTTGTTGCTGTTATTGAAGCTATACATACAGCGCAGAAACGATACGAGGGGAATTTCGAGGAGGAATAAAAGAGAGAGAGAGAGAAAAAGAGTGATACACAGTAATAGAAACGTTCTGCTTTTGCTATGTTATATATATATATGCTTCTTCTTTGTCTTATTATCGTCGGTGGTCTGCTGAGGAATGCTGTATATATATACAGTATATATATATACTCGTTCTGTACTGTACATGTATATACTGCACCGGTACGTGAAAAGGGGAGAGGAAGGCTGAGTGATTTATTTGGAGTGCCGGGGATCCGTCTGCGGAAATCAGATTTTCCTCGGGGCCTCAGCCCTCGCGATTATCCAGCATATCATGATTGCTGCACAGGTTTCCACCTTATTCTCGGGGCCCCGCTTTCAATTCCATATATACAGTACATCAGCACCAGCAGGGTTGTCATTCACGAGACCAGCATTCCGCCACTGCTGTATATATATATAATAGGGGTCGCCAATCATCATGAATCCTCACTAATATGGCCAGTTATTGTCACTATGTGTACTGCATATATATACTGTAATGCCTGCTGTTACATACACTTTAATTCTTATACTGCTGTATTCCACTCCTTATTATATTCACGTCCTATACTTACGGTACCCCAACATGAAAGGTGCAGCATCAATCTTTTTTTTTCTCTTTTCTTCTCTTATTGTCTTCCTTTTAAACACATATATACTGTATAGTCCCAGTTTCCCTTTACAAAAGTATTTCCCCCCTTTTGTATTGTGCATATACTATAATGTACTGTAATATATACATATAGCCAAAAACTGGAAGGAAGCCCTATTTCTTCGTCGCGCGCAATCCCGTATATATATACACATATACTGTACAGTAATCCCAGTTATTACACATCAGACTATAGAAAAAAATGAAGGGGAAAGACGACGAGGCTTGAAAAACACGTGGGAATAATAAAGACGGAAAAAGGAACCCCAATAAGCTGGCGCGTAGAGATGAATACAGCAAGCACTTGAGCCAACATCACCCACAATGTGCGTATAGTATACATACAGGAGCAGTACATTTTGGCAGGAGGGCTTGACGAAGCAGCATGCATGCAGCCGCCTCATTTCAATGTCATTTCCATCTCCGGACGAGGAAATAATGATAATAATAATAATAATAATAGTAATAATAATAATGGTAAAGGAAGGACGCTATGCCCGCAACTTTCCGCTTTGCCCCTTTTGCTACATACTGTATACATACATACATACATATAAGTATAGCTGGTCCACCGGCGTGGGGCACCATCCTGCAGCAGCAGCAGCTGCAGCTGCAAGCTTGCAGGTATGGTGGAGAGCGGAAACGCAGAAATTTTCTGCAGTGGGCGGAAACAAACCCCGGGGCGCCATCGATTAACAGCCATCCACGGTAAGAGCACGCCACTGACTGCATGCTGGAAATACCGGAGCTGCAATAAAAAAATAAAAATAAAAAGGGGGGCCCGAAGAGGAGAAGGAGGAAGAGGAGGAGGAGGACAAAAAGAGTCCGGATAAACCAATAAAGCTCGCATAAAGAGAGAAGAAGAAGGAAACGGGGTCTTCACTTTACTCTCGTACTACGTCTCCCTTAATCCTAATCCCCGCTGCTTCAGCACATATATAGACAGTACAGTGCGCCTCCTCGAAGCTTATCTACCTCTATATAGATGATGAGAGAGCAAAGTAGTAGAAATAGAATAAAAAAGGGAGATGAGAGAGAGAAATCAAGTGCTCAAGGAAGAATACTGCACTATATATAAGAAGGGCCAGGCTTTTCTTTTTTTCCCCGCCGTCTGTGATCCCTCATTAACCTCTCAAATTGAACACTGTCTGCAGCAGTCGCGTTTAAGAAAGAAAAGAAAGAAAAAAACAGCGAGTGAATTGTATAAGGAAGGGCAGGCAGGCAGGCAGACAGACAGAAGACAAATCCTGACAGATGCATGCAAATACTGTACTGCATGCTGCATGATGGAAGCAGCAGCAAAATGCAGCCTACCTACCTACCTGCAGTCCTTTTCATCAACCATCAGCAGTAGGACGAACTGGCCCAAAATGGCTGCCTGGGTCAAGTGCTTCGACTCACCTCCTCATTTTGCTGTCATATATGGTGGAGAATAAAAAACACACACACACACAGGAGCAGAGCCGCGATGCTTATCTCGCCAGCAGCAAAGGGCTCATCGTCCCCTTCTTTCTCTCCTCTCTCGCTCTCTTCTCCGACCCGGTACCTGCTCATCTATTGCAGCAGCACCTTATTTCTCTTTGCATGCCTCATCCTCGACTGCTATACACGTACAGTACCTTCAGCTAAGATATCCTCAGTCTATACTCTACCTTACTCTACTCTACTCTACTGCTGGATGAGTCCGTTCACTTGCCCTATACCCGCACACAAACAGTATCTACTTACGCGCGTACAGTTGATTTTCCTTCTCATGGGTCTCCGCCTGCTGCTGCTGCATGCTGGTCATGGTCTGCATGCAGTCGTTGCTTCGTGCTGTGGACGACGACGGGTTTCACTCATATATCGGAATAGTATTTAGTATATAGGTGAACATCGTGAATATCGTCCTTATACTGTACAATACTTATTCCGATCCTTATGTACTGCATGTATGTATAGGGTACACTTGCAGCACAGTAAATAAAAAACGGTACTTTTGCAGTCCACGTCTCAATCTACTCGTATAAGCAGCATATTCAGGCACGCGTAAAAGAGCAAACGATTCACGACCAGCAACTGTTGAAAAAACAAAGCAAAAAAAAAAAAAAAACAGCCCATATACGAGATCGTATACCTTCTAAATGAAAAGAACCCCATTTCACAATTACACACTGGACATCTTTATGATCAATATCCAAAGAATTATACGTGACGCAAGAGTCTAACACGTACATTTCTACATCTCAGGACGAAAACTGGTCGCGAACCTTTCAATCAATTCAATAGATAAACGCTGGCCAATAAAAAATCTTTTACCATTATTGTATTCTCAGTCAACATGCTTTCACTTCTTCAAAGTCCTTGAAAGATTATTCTTATCTAAAGTCTCCAAGCTATTTGTGGGTAAGGAAAAGAATAACGGAAGGCCTCGCCCCATTTTTCCAAGAAAAAAAAAAAAAAAAGAAGAAAAAAAAAAGAAAAAAAAAAAACCGCGGAAACAAGAATGTCCGTCCTTATTATTGTGGCATCCTTGACTTGTATTCTCCTCCTTCGGTGAATATTGTAACCCTTCGGATCGCCGGATAAAGCTTCAGATCGGATCAGCAGCCAGCAGAAATTGTACCTGCATGCATGGAGATTGTGCATTTTGGGATCCGTTGTGGGTGGGGTGGGGTTGGGTTGCTTCTGCTGTCAGAATCACAGAAAGGTTTCCAATTTCCGAATTCCTCGAAAAACCGAAATGGCTTCCAGTATTTGAGTACTGCTGTACATATACAGTACACACATTTTCCTGCAGACTATAACCCTTTGGGACCATCAGGAAGAAAAAATGAAACCGACGACGGATAAAAAAATAAAAAGAGTCTTATTTCAAAATAGCAGTATTAACATAAAGTACAAGTTATAGAGAAGAATTGAAGACGAAAAACAGGAAGCGGGAGAAGAAATAAACTGAAAAAAGCAGGACTTATTGAAAATGACGGGAAATGTGTCGCATTTTACTCGCAGAAACGAGGGTTCGTATTAAGCCTCTCATTTTTGCCATCGTGGCTCGTATATATAGCAAGATGAAATGACGTGGAAAAGACACAGTCAGTCAGTCACTTACTGGAAATGGCCATTGAAGAGCAGTTTCCCCTCGGGCTCCCCCCCTCATCGTCGTCGTTAACAAGTCCCAAGACGAGGGAATCGTATTTAAGGTAATACCTGCTGCTGCTGCAAAAAGGGTAGGATTCTCTCTCTCTCTCTCTCTCGTTCTATACACGCTGCCGAGATCATATTGATGACAATAGAGGCAAAGAAAGAGAGAGAAAGAAAGAAGAGGTGTTGTTCCGGCAGGAGGAGCAGAAGAGGAAGAAGCAGCAGCAGCAGACCCCCTTTTGTCCTCCTCGTACGTCGTATATACGACGTCGGGAGCCATCATCAGGGCTTCCTGCTTCCTGCACTTAGCTCCTGCACTCTGCTTCCTGTATAATGCATTTGGACACTTTCCAGGTCCCGACAAGGACGATACCTTGGCCTCGGGGGCCCACTTTTCGCTCGCCTTCATTTTTTTTTAAAAAACCTCTTCTCCTTTTCCTATATTAAATTACCCTCAGAAGCAGCAGCAGTACCTGTGACTCATCTTACTCGACTCGAATCTCTTACGATATAACCCATGCCCAGAATGTAGCAGGGCTCATTGATCCCGAGTCCCGACCTTCTCATCACCCGCATCAGCTTATTGTTGTTTAAAATGAATAAATGAAAAAAGCTCATCGTCGTCGTTGCATGATGGGGACCTGATGTACCCTCGATCCGCGTCCATTTTCACGCGATTCATAGGGAATTTCTTTTCTCAGCAGTACGGGGATTTTCTTTTGTTGTTGTTTTCTTTACGCACAGCCATTGGGTTAAGTTTATTCAGGACTGCAGCATGGAGACAAAAAAAACAAACAAACAAAGCAAATGTGCCGTTGCTGGTTCCGGCTTTTACACTTGTATTTACAGCAGCAGCACGAGCAGAAGTGAACGGAGCTTGAAATTGCGTGTGTTTCTACCCCCTCCCCCCGAGTGGCGATGGTGCAGGCAAATAATGGCAGGAATCGATTCGCGAGAAGCCTGCTCTTATTTCTTTCCTTCCATTTCCCGCCGAGCATTGTTTTTGTTGTGTTTTGAAAATTGAGCGTTTTATTGTCGGGAAGTTTCTGCTATAGGAAGCGCATTCTTCCTTCCTTCCTTTCCTCTCCTCTCCTCTCCTCTTCTTCACTATCACAACGCCATGCGCGCAGCAGTGACAGAGCGAGCGACTATATATAGATCGCGAACTGATATGGAATCAAGCGCAAAATCAGCAGAGAGCGTATTTATTGGAAAATGAGACAAGCATCATCGGAGTTGATGGGTCATTTCAGTTTTATCTTCTTCTTTTTCTCCTTCTTCTTGTCCTTCTTCTTCTTCTTGTTCCTTGTCAAGGCAAAGCGCCACGCCTATAATAATAATAATAATAATAATAATAAGGGGATTAGCTGGTGAAAGGGACGACGAAAGTCGGACGCATCATACGTACTGTAATCTATTGGAGGACAGAAGAAAAAGAAAGCGAGGGCGTGTCGGTTCGCATCAGCAGCAGGGGTGAAAGGGGGGCGGGGGTGCATATGCATGCTGCTGGACTTATTGGAAGACGCCGTGCAGCAGCACCGTAGAGACAGAGAGAAGTTATCGGTGAAATTGTAATCACTGATGCAGCTATAGGCTGGGGATGAGGACCGAGGAAGAGACGAGACCTGCCTGTCCGACTGCATCTACTATATTACTGTACTTGCCGTACTCTATCTAGTACGTCTATTATACGATGAGATTTTAGATGCGCCTTATATCGAGGCTATGGCCGGGAATACATTTCCCTTCTCTCGTCCTTGCTCCTCCTCAACCCCCTTCAGCCTCTGCATGAATAAGAAGATGCTCAGCAGTCAGCACTGCTGCTGCGAACCCCTCAGCAGGGGAGGGTTTTTGTGCACAGCATGCACACATCCACCTATATACCCACCACCATTGTCGGAGCAGCAATAAGTGGCTGCTGCTGGCCAGTATATACGGGTGACGGGTATATGATGTGCAGGGTACCACCTATATATATACTGTACATGTATACAGTACAATACAATAAAAAATACCTCCAGCATTGTACGTATGCATGCTCCACCGACGACGACTGTACGATGAGTCCATCCTCAAATTCTCCATCTCACTTCGAATAAAGATGCGGCTGTCATCGGGATCGACGACTGCTTCATATGAATGATTTCAGGGATATATACGAGTGTTTCCTTACCTGTGCGTGTATACTGTACTGCACTACTTATTGCAGGATCCTTCACGAGTTCCTATACATCTTGATCAAGTTATTAATCCGGAAGAAAATAGATGACACATGTGCACATTTTTTTTTATGCACGGCCGGAGGCTCATTGACGAAACTGTGCTGTCCATTTCTTGTAATGCCTGTGATGCAAAGAAAATCAGACGTATATGGCAGCAATAAGGAAACCTTAAAAATTAACTAATTAATGCACATTCATACATCAAAAACAGAAAATAGTATTCCCGACGAATTTACGAAAAAAGGAGCATAAGATATAGATTTTCATCTAAATCACATCAATTAATGAAGTAAGAAGTTTGTTATTTTCTACGAAAAATAATTCCGGTATTCAGAGTTGGGCCCTGTCATTCCATTGTATTAAGAAAGCTTACCACAGAATAACATGGCAACATCAAACAGCAGTGTATATATTGACTATTCTGACATTTAACTGAATACATCTGGAACTTATTGCAGTTATGGACCCATAGAATTCGGATTGTTTGTACAGTACAGCGGGATAACGAGTTAATGTTGGTTTCGTGCGTTACAAGATATTTTCTCTCCTCGACATTAATATATTTTCAGTTTTGCTTACGAAACTGTTGATTTTTCAGATTCTCCTCTATACAGTGTATAGCGTGGGGAAACATTTATTATTGTCGACGGTGTCAAGATTCAAAAGTGCGTGCACTAAAAGAGTGCTCGTCGAGATTACCCAGTTGAAAGGAGAGTGCAGTTTTCCTCTTTTTTTTTTTTCCTCCTTAAATGATTGCTTTCGTGACATGCCAGGAAAACAAAACAAAAACAAATTCCAGAATAAATAATGAAACAGCTAGAGCCTTTGAAGAAAAAAATTGGAGGAAAAAGGATACGCAGGAGGAATCTGAAGCGAGATAGATGCCTTTGAAAATGCCTGATGCCGACGTACGAAGCAAATCCGAGCAAGTGGCGGAAAATTTGCCGCGGGTTATTCTTGGGTTATCCCCAGCGGCCTTCGGCAAGGTCATATACGTACCGCTCTTATCCTCTGACCATCATCAGAAAGGAATTCGGCGAGATCAAAGAGGAACCTCTCTTGCTCGACGAGTTCCTGTTCCGATTCATGCCTCTGCTCCTGCAGCGGATCTCCAGTCAAACATTTAAATAATTCACACGGCGGAGGATGAAGAGGATATCGAGGATCGAGGATCCCGGAGGAGGAGGAGGATCCTGTGGGGCTTTTCAGCACTCTTTCTTCAATTTTTCATGCAGTTTTCTCAACCATCCCTTTCAGCTCCGACTCGGGGCCAGCATCGGGTTGCTTTTCATCAGTTTCCTTTTACTGTACTATTCAAGTGTTCATCAGTATATTATTAAGGTGACTATAATACTGTATGTACGTCATCCGCTGGAGCTTTGAGAGAAACGCTGAGATATTCCAAAGCGGATCAGCAGGCTTTCATGAAATGCTGCCATGCCCTCACCCCCCCCCCTCCCACAACTGTCCATATATGTCCCTATAGTGCTGCACTGATGGTGTTATACTGTACGTACATGTACTCCATCAGGTGGAAAATACATATACAGTACAGTATTCATCTCGGCCTCTCTCTCTCTCATACACTGTGCATATTCTTGTTCTGCATCTACTTTTGGCACCATGTGCTGACACTCTTTGCATTGTGTCAGTGAAACTTGCCACTTTCAAACTTGCCACACACACTCAGCCTGCTGCAAGCTGTTGAACTTGCTGCTGTTACTATACTGGCCACGCTGTTGACTTGCCAGTGTGATAAGTCACCGCGCAGGTGGAAGTTGCCTCTGCAAAACCTCACTGCTGTAATGAGTTATGCCACTATATCCCAACTACTTGTCCCATGAATTGCAGCAAGTTCACTTGCCACTGCATTAACTTGAAATTAAATTCTTCATCTCATTTATCTAGATTTCTTACACAGAAAAAATGAATTCTTACACTCTTCCCCTTCTTTACTCTGCATAAGGATTTCATCTCATTTATCTGGGAATTGTTTTCTTTCTCTGTGAAGATTAACATTTTTCTTTGCTCCAGTCTGGAAAAAAGAAGAAGAAAGAATCCCAACATTCTTCCACCTCTTTACTATTTATGAGGATTAAATGATGTACATTCATGCTGTTCAAGAAGGGTTGGAACAAATTTGAAATATTTAGCATACAAAGAGGAGTGCA
This sequence comes from Notodromas monacha, assembly GCA_905338405.1. Classification (NCBI taxonomy): domain Eukaryota; kingdom Metazoa; phylum Arthropoda; class Ostracoda; order Podocopida; family Cyprididae; genus Notodromas; species Notodromas monacha. The sequence continues at coordinate 83,514 of CAJPEX010000125.1, read as the reverse complement.
ATGCATGAGGAAGAGTAGTTACTTTTGTGACGTCTCTTCTTCATGCCTCACACTCACAAAGGCAACGTTCAGGCTGTGGAATGAAAGAAAGTGAATGAAGAAGGCATTGCAAGTGGAAGTAGAAGCATGACTGCTCCAAAAAATGTAATATCATCTGCTTCTCTTGCCTCTCTCAGAATATTCTGGATATCATTGGAACTGGGAGGAATACAAAGGAAAAAATGCATTTTCAATATAATTACTGAGCAGTACAGGAAGTCGTGACTACACCAAGAAGTGATTGCAGCAACTTGTTACTGTGATCTTTTACGGCTACGGTAACTTGCAGCAGCAACAGCGATTTGGTTGGGAAGACAAGTTCAACTGCAAGAAATTTCACCCACACCATTTTTCATACATGGCAGCACGGAATACTGCTGTGGTTTGCGGGAAAAAAGCACTCTAATCACTGAAGGTAGTACATGAGGCATTCGAATTGTCAAACCAGTTTAATTTGATACAAAGATTATTTACTGCCCTACCAGCATTCCTCAAAAAAAAAAAAGCCAAGAAAGAAATACTCGTTTATCATTACTGTACTCACTTCTTTGCCGTCTGCTGAAGTTTCGTCGCACTTTTCTTCAAAAACAGGTTTCAATGCTTCCTCCTCTCCAACGTTTCATCTGTCTTATTCAAAGAAATACATGAGCCAATATTATAATTGAAACGACCAGGAGGAATGAAATATTACATATTTTTCAATTACACCCTTTATTCTTTTTTTTTGTCTTCGTTGTTGTTGTTTGTTGTTGCTGCGGCAATGAATCACTTGAAAATCAGTTTTCCCCGGTGCTAACCTGCTGTCCCAATCCGCCGTTGCGAATAGTGATGGTTCTTGATGAAGTATTGTATAACAATACAGCACAGCATTTTGAGTATGATTTTGCATTCATGCGAGTAAATCCCCCAAAGAATCCGACGCTCATAACAAAATAAGCCAAAAAAAAAAAAAAGAAAACGGGGAGAAGTATATTGTGAAAAGGAACAGGGGCAGAAGAAGATACATTCAGCTCTCCCTATAGTATTACCTTGATTAATTCTACCGCCATAGCTGCTGGTGCATAAATCAGCAAGGAGTGCAAAGTCCCATGCACACCTTCGCTATGTAATGTATACATACACGCATGGGCCTCCCGGGATGATTTTAATAGGAGAGTGGTGTCCCGAGGTTTTGGGGGAAAATCGATCTCGTGTTCCTTCAAGCAGGACATGATCACGGAACGAAATTCCACGAATAATAATAACCGGGTGCTGCATGCTGCTGGTCGCGAAATGGGGAAAGAAAAGAAAAAACTGAACGAAAGGAAAGAGAGGAAATAATAATCCTGCATGTACGGTATATACAAGTACCGTATATGTGTATAGCACCTATACATAAGGGCCGGTACAGTATGAACCTGACATTAAATTGAGCACACAAAAAGAAAAAGAAAAAAGAAAGAGGCCAAGTTGAAGCAAGCCACGCGGTTCGAGCCAGCTTTTTCGACTGATGTGCAAGTGAACTGACCGGCAACTGTCAATAATCTCGTACTGTCTGCAGTATATTCAATTACTGAGTATAATTCAAGACTCAGCATGTCCTAAAATTGGACGATGCTCATGACGGGAAATGAAGCATCATGCAGTCAAATGTCCAGAACTTCCGGCCGCTGTGGAATAAAAAGGGGTAGCTGGCATCAGCAGCAGCAGGCGGTAACTTGAAAAGGGATGCAGATGCAATCAAAAAGTACAGTAGTAATTTATTTCATTTTTCGCGATGAGGGCGACGCAAAGACCAGCATATACTGGAATATATTGTATATAAGTATGCAGTATAATACCCTGTGCATATATGCTCAACTCCGACCGCGATGATTTAACAAGGCGTACAGCATTTCCACTTTGCTTGCAGCCACCAGCAGTAATAATGCCGGAATCTGGTGAAAAATAGTGTAAAAATGGGTGTTTGAGCCGTACAATTCCTGTCGCACGTACCGCAGCACCTGATGATGGACATATTCAGCTGCACACTTCCGGAAACCGCGCTTTTCTCTCTCTCTCTATCTACTGTATTGATAAACTGTACAGTACTGTGTATGATATACTGTATGTACATTCTTTATTGTCATCGGCGGGGAAAGGAACCATGCAAATAGAGAGAGGGTGCAGCCCAAACAAAACAAATAAAAACAACAACAACAACAAATCAGGTAACGTTTCTGAGAGAGATTCAGGGAAAACCGCAGCAACAGACCCACAGCACCCTTCGTATTCCGGTCTGCTGCCCTGACTCCACGACTGCACGACATGACCAGAATATAAGAGCAATATAAATTCAAAACGGCGAGCAGGCTCACAGCATCAGTCAAATAAAATTAACAGATGACTGCATGCCTCATGCACGATGCTTCCGCAGTGGGGGTACATATATAGAAAAGAAAAACAAGACAAAAAAATGGGAGGAAGGGATGCAACCGCCCTTGAACTTCCGCCACAATGACCCGGAATTCAACAAGATGTATATATATACATATATCATGATGGCTGATGCAAAGTATTGCATCAGCCATCATGATCGAATAATGGTGGAATCACTTAAATGAAAGATGAAAGATTCGGAATGAAAGACGATGGCTAGCACATTTACTGATGTACTATAGCTGTTTATCATTTTTGCTTGCTGCATGCTGCACGTACGCGGTCCGCGTGAAAAAACCGGGTTTCTAAAAGAAGTAAAAGTTGACTGCGAGCTTCTTATGTGAACTGTGACGTCCATGAATGACCTGACAGCAATATGCAGTACAGTCACGTTCATCATCAGATCCAGAAGACTCGCAATTCTGACTTTGCGAAAACGCGAAAAAAACCGTGCAAACAGCAGACGGAAAATAATGCCAACATTTTGCAATCGTTAAGCGGAATATCTCGATAAGTTTCGAATGAAGAGACTCGGAGAACGGTTCCCACATTGATACGACTCAGCACCCCAGAATGCTTCCAAGCATGCTTTTTTTTTCTATTGCAGTCATATGACGACCCATTTCTGCTTGTAGAACAATTGACGCAGAAATTACACTACAACACTCACGCGGCGGAAAAGTCGCTCAGCAGCACTCAGTAGACGAAAACTTGGAAGGAGAAAGAATAGTCTTTCGGTCGGGGAACACCCGCTGGAATTTCCGCTTGATAATAACAGATGAGATAAAATAAATGGAGTAAAATAAAAAAAAAAGGCGAGAGAAGGTGGATCCGGGGACGCGGAAACGAGACGCCACAGGAATTCGGTTTCCCGTATTACCCAAAGTTGCCTGACTGGACTCGCGCCGCGCCTCGGTCATTCCTTTTTATTCCCGGCGTGTGTCGATACATATATACTGTACAGTATAAATGAGAAGATGAGGGGAAGAAAAAAAAAGAGGTACGAGAAACGACTTGTAATAGATGAATAGACGAGATGAGATGGAGTGAAAAGAAGAAGAAGAAGAAGGGGAGGAGGAGGAGGAAGAAGAGTCGGTAATTGATTCCCATCCGCGTCCGTGCCCACTTATTGCTGCCGCAGCTCAAGCAGCAGCAGGGCATGCATCATACAACATGCCTGAGGCCAATATAAGTGCAGTCATCCATATACAGTATATATCCAGCACCAGGAGTGTTGCACCTAGACTGTACTGTACTTCAGTTGTACACGTCTATACTGCATATACCTCTATACGTTCCTTCACACATGCTTGCATCATCGTCAGACGTATGATGATGATGATGCATTCCGATTCCCAACTCACTGATTCGCAGTGTGTGTGTGTGTGTCAATCTATGATGCCCACTTGTTGGCGCCCTGAGATGGACTCCTTTCCGTCTCTCGTTTCATTCCTTCATTTTTTCATCAACCTTTCAAAGAAATTCATTTCTACGATAATTGTCCGATTTGGCAGATATGAGACTCTTTTTTTTTCTTCCGCAGTGTATAGTACTATAGGAATATATTCCTCCACCTATTTATTGAACGGAGCCGAGGAAGAAAAAGTCCGAGGCCCCAAGATTTCCATTAGGATTATGATGTGTATATACATGCAGTACTGTATATGCATTGTTTACATGTCGTTTGTAAATTACAGTACTTCGGAGCCTATATATACGCTGGGGCGACTAGATCAGAGTACAGCTTTAGTGCAGTATTTATCCTCCTCCCCCCCCCTCCTCCCGCCGTTTCTTGTTGTTGTTGTTTATTTTCTGCCGATTCCACGGAATGAAGCAGGTCCGATTGAACACGAACCCGCTTATTGGAATCATTTTCGAAAAAGTTTTACAGTAATACATCTCGCAAGGGGAGTTCTGTACATATAGAGAGGCGCATGCAGTTGCGGGGATGATCGAGGGACCGCCAAGCAGCAGCTGCAGGTCGGAAACTTTTTCCCCTTTACCAACTCTGAGATTGTCTCAAATTGGACAACTTGTGAATTATGCTCACCGCGCGGTGGATGAGTTCGTCCCGGCTTCTGTCTGTCTCCCTCTGTGTCTTTATTTTTCAGTATACGCTTATATTCTCTTGTGGGAGGATTTTTATTTTATTTTATTTTTACAGTATATTTCAGGGCGAGTTAATACTGTGCGTATAAGACGGATCCTCGTCGTGGCCGGGGATTCGGTGATTGAAGCAATATATCCGTCGGTCTTCCGCTTTGGGATCCTTTATTCCTTCCCGAATACTGTATAGGGCAGAAATCCCCCTCAGCATGCAGCCATGCAGCCAGCAACAGGGATAGATTCGTATGTGCAACATTTCGCCAATATACTGTATAGCTGTTGATGCACTTCCGAGGATGAAACCGACGAGAAAATGAAATGAAATAAATTGCAGAGCCTGGGCGCGGGAATGAATTTCTGCACGCCAAAGACTTGGCAATGAATCTTCACGTATATATTGGACTACACATAGTACACTGTCTGTCTCGTTCTCACAGCTCTTGTCTTTCCTTCTTCATAATTTATGGATATACTGTACTGTATCATGCAATGCAATTCAAGCTGTCTTCATTCGGATCGGCTAATTTTATATAGCGGGACCCACGGATGATGAGAAGGTGTTGCGCAGCGAGCTACTTTAAGTGATGGCAATCGCACACTCTTGCTCCACGTACCCCACAAAATTAACTGTATATTGAACAATATTATGCAAACGATGCCAGCAGGAAGGAAGGAAGGAAGGAAGGAGGAGCATCAGCAGGACTCGTGCTTTTCTCATCCGAGAATATAAATGCGGCTCGGTTTCTTTCTTTCTTCCCTCTCGATACCAACAATAAAAGGGTTTCGTACGTACGACGAGGAACGTCAAATGGATATTTCTCACATCCGCATATGGATGGATGATGGGTTGAATGACAGCTGTGGCGGCAATAGAAACGGTGTATAAGCATGTTCCGTATATACACGCCATACAGTCAATTGTAAATATATTTGTGCTCCTTTTTTCATATCCTTGAATCTATCCCCTTCTCATCCCCCCCGAGGCTAAACAAAGACGCGTGTTAGCTGCGTGATATGAACGTCAGCAAGATACGCACACAGCAGCAGTGGTGTACTGTTCATCGCACACCCAGACGAGTATACGTACAGCTCAGCTGCAGCAGTGCATTCGAAGAGCAGACGGCTATATATATATATATATATATGCACAGCAATGACTGCAAGACGACGAGCAAAGGAAGAAAAACAAAAGACAGACAGACAGGGATCCTCGCATTTTATATAACACGGAGGGTCCAGCATGCACTGCTATGTGCGAGAGAGAGAGAGAGAGAGATCCTCCTTATTATTGTCTTGGGATTCCCCCCGGTGCACTCACTATACGGGAATAAATGCCTCCGCCACTGCCTCGGATTTCATCGCATTTTATCCCTCATCGCACCTCGTCGTCCTCTTGTCCCGACCCCCGCGAGAGCAACAGAGAGAGAGAGAGAGAGAGAGCGAGCGGGGGGATCCGATCCCCTGATGGGTCGTAAAACACGCACCCGTTTGGTGGTGGTGAAATGGTGAAAGGGGGACTCGCACAACTAGCCTCTCTTTCACTCTCATGTACCGCATTTCATTACGGATCACGGGATTTCCACGGCACGTACCACGGAAAACCATTCCAGCAGCTCTATACTACATTTATCCTCTTTACTATAGATACAGTACAGTATTTTTAAATGAGACGAAAGTACTTTCTTAAACCTCTCATTATTTCTTCTCGCCCTTCCCCCTTCATAAACGTGCCCCCCTCAAAATATATTCAGGAGAGAGAGAGAGAGAGGTATAAGTATACGGATGGATAGATAGATTGAGAGAAAGGAATGAATCAAGCAGAAGAGAGATGAGAGAGAAAGAAAGAAAGAAAGATAGATAGAGGCGGAACTTGTGGGAAAGTCCCCTGCTGGATATAGCCAGCCAGCCACAGCAGCCAGCAGAGTACCCGCCGTCCGTCCGTCCGTCCGTCTCATCGTATCCTGATGGCACGTGCAATAATAAGACAACCCCACGGCTCCCGTTTTTCCGCCCATCTTCGCGGCCAGGCCTATTTTACTCGCCCATTTCCTGGCTTTCACAATTTCCTGGCACTCAACTACATGCGACAAGAACAAGAACAAGAAGAAGAAGAAGAAGAAGAAAAAAGGGCCAGAATAATGCATGCATAAATCCCCTTCCTTCCTTATACTGTATATACGAAGTTATTCTGTTATTGGCGAAGGAGAAAGAGAGAGAGAGAGAAAGAAACCAGGCCAGCCGATCAAGAGATCTGTTCTGGGGTTACCTTGATTTGTTAGGCGCGCTTTTTGATTACAAGTTATATTTTTGTGTCCGATCTCGCAGTTTGAAATTGCCTTTCTGGACCTTGGAAATAACGCCATTTCTTTCAAATGAAAACAAATTGTGTTGAAGTAAACACGCGAATGATCTCTCTAAAATAATGTACCTCCTTATCAATACTGATCGTCGTCACTTGAAAAAAAAAATGACGCATTACGCACACACAACGAGATAAATTGAATTAAAGTTTGGTAATCATGCGTAGTCTAGTTGCGCATTCTTTTAATCAGGCGTGGGTATATATACAGTATATGAAAAAGTCTTGAAATGCCTTGATATATAGCGCGAAGAATAATAAAAAAAAAGGTTGTTCATTGCTGAATCGACTGTGGGAAATAAAAATAGTCAATATAAAGGATGGTGTGTCACTTCCAGCAAAAGTCCAGCATTTCATCCGCGGAATATATATATATATATTTTTTTTAATGGCATAAGCTGTGAACGGGAGGATCTTCTGTCCCCATCACTCATAACCGAATTCATCACACTACTACAGAAAATAAACTCGTTTTTGGAAAGTATATGTGACGGCCGGGAAGTTTAGTTATTATTGTGTTCTTCGTTTATATAAAGTGCCACCATATTTTTTTTTTAAATATATTTGTATTTCGGGATGACAGGAATGATGAGGCACACAACGTCATCTTCATTATTGATATTGATTGATGCCGGGGCTTTCAGACGGATGAGAAAGTCACAGCACTTGCTGTCACGTGGATCACTGATATGTTGACCTTGCCGCGGGTCGGACGAACTGATCATCGTCGCTGATGATGAGAGGCATGTCAGCTGTCTGGTTCGTCTGCCAGTCAGTTCATCTGTGCTGATGGCTTATTGCACTTAAATAATACGACGACCAGCAACAACGATATACTTGTTGCGATGACGATGACGAGGGACACGGCAACAACGGAAATAATGAGGAGAAGAAGACGAAAAAATCCCATCCTTTTTTCTTCTTCTTCTCCGCCTCGATATAACCCGCCGGAGGAAAGCATCATTTATATACTGGAACACACTCTTGCTTATTGTCTTCTATGGCTCATAGTGCTTAGCTGCTGTGAACCTCTATCTATAAATAATGGAAATAATAAGGGTGGGGATTATAATAAGGAGCTGCAGTGATTTACTAGCATCACGCCAGAATACGGCGATGACGATGTGAGGGCCCCCGTAATCTCTGCTGGAGAACACGAATGTCCTGGGTTCATCCGTGTCAGCAGCACGGGTTAGGCGAACAAGCCAAGCCTGTGGATCATAGTGTACTGTTACGTATATGTATCTGTGAAGATACCCCTGTTTGGACGACGACGACGACGGCGACGAGACCCATTGAAACTCAATCAAGCTTAAATTGGTTTCTGACTGCATGCACTACACTTATTTCTGTGCATTTTAAACTTTATTGCGAGGAATTCGAGCTCAAACAAACTCTCCCAGCAGGCCTCCAGCAACATTATTGAAAAGTAAGATGATTATATAGATAACCAATTTATATGCACATGCAACGGTATTATATAATGATTAAACTAGATGATTTAATTCAATTTTTATCAGGGGGCTGCTCTAGATAGGTATATAGTAGCTCCTTCCCCCTGATAATTCGATCTGCTGATGAAGATGTTGCTTTCTGAAATTTATCAATAAAAAATAACCTTTTGTTTTCAGAATGTTTAAGGCGGATTTATGCATGAAAATTTTTTTTCTACTGTAGCAGTTTTATTCATCAGTACAGTCTTCGTTATATACTGTACTGCAAAAAGCAAAAGATTCACGATGGAAGGGTCTCGATCGTACCTCGATCATCCATCATTGCTTTTTTTGCTGTTGTTTATTTATTTACAGTATACATATATTTTTGTTTTGTTTTCGGCATTCAAAGTTGTTTCTTTCAAGATGCATCATCCAAGTATAGAAATGCGAGGCGCGCGTTCGCTCATACAGTATGTCCCGGCCGTTGACTGACGTCACGCTTGGTTTGCGAGCAAAGTCTTGTCGGATCGAGTCGACGATGGCCTTCTTTTTCCTAAAATCCGATGCAGTTTCTCTCTTTTTATTTTTTATTTTTTTGGTCTTTCCTCATCTTTGCTCTGCCTCGGCCAATGTCCGTCGTTGGCCCCAGCACCGGGTTGAGTGGACGTCGACATGGCCCATGTCGTCGGTGGGTGTGACAAGGAGGCCGTTGCGCCTCATTTGCAGCAGGATAGAGGCCGGCGTTATTATGATTTCTCTCTCTCTCTCACTCTTTCCTTCCTTCCTTCCTTACTTACTTACTTCTTTCCTTCCTGTCTGCCTGCCTTCTATATATTTGCTTTCTATCTTGCCTGTCTGCTGTCGTTCTTCCTTCGTGCATTCCAGCCTTGCTTATTATTGTTCCTTCACCGTTTCCTTCTATGACGTTCGTCGCTGCTTTTTCTTTTGTTTCTTTATTGCTACTTATGCTGTCTGCCCTTTCTCAAGTCAGCCATATCTTTTTATTCCACCGCGCCGAAAATATTTTAACCATTTCGAATCCTTCGTCCAGCATCCTCCGCAGGATTAAGGGTGAAAAAAGAGAAGGAAGGAAATTAATAAATATTAAAAATTTATGGATGACGAAAGGGGAAGTGCAGAATGCATGAAATCCAGATGCAGAAGAAAGGCAGTTGATCTGACAGACAGACAGACAGACAGACAGACAGACAGCAGGAAGCAAGCAAGCAATATACATGTATAATGGAATGGGATGAGATGAAGCGATTGATCCTCCTTCGTCGTCGTCTCTCAGACCCAGGAGCAGCAACTATTATTCCCCGGCTGGGATGAGTGATCTCAATAGGATCCTCAGCGGGAGAGAGACGGGCTTTGATTGAGGACGAGAACCACGAACGGCATCAAAGGAAGGCGGCTGAATACAAAAATAAATAAATAAATGATGAAGAATAAAGAAGAAGGAACGAGAAACCAAAAGTGCCCGAGGGGAAGACCGACTGACGGAATGACACAACTTACACGCCGATGAAGCATCTGATAATAAGACGACCATCAGCAGGACAATAACTGTTGATGAAGATAAAGAAACAAAAAAGAAAACAAAAGGAATGCAAGCATGATTTCGATTCCTTTTCGTACTCTATTTCTACTGATGATGTGGACATCAATATGCGCGATTCTCTTCTTCTTTTCTTATAACATTCTTTTTTTTCTCCTTTTTTCTCTTTTTATTTTTTGATGGTTGCATGGTATTCTAACCCCATTCAGCAGTTATTCTGCCGGACTTATCACACATATAAAAAGGTTGATTCGCCCGGAGAGCGAGAGGAAAGAAATCGAGTCCAAAGCCCCATTTGTTTCACTCGGAGGGAAAAAGGGAAGCAATCAGTTGGATCAATGGCAGGAAAAGTGTCCCCTGCAAAGCAACTGGCAAGAAATCAGGGCTCCTTTGTAGGTCCCTCTGGGGGCACATAAAGATGGTTATCCCAGCTGCTGCTGCTGCGTGGCTGCTTCCTTCCCCAAATACATGCACCAACTATATACATGCCTATATATACTGTACTGTACTTGTATACTGCAGCACAGTACAGTATATTGTGCTCCTGCTACACCAACACAACTATATACAGTAATGTATACTGCTGTTGGCTAGCTGCTTCGTTATTCTATTGAGAGAGAGAGAGATAACTCGGAGAGTGGCCGAGTCTCTCAGCTGATCGATGATCCAAAACCAGGCAACTTCACTGCTGCTGCTGCTACGGGAAACTATAGTTGATCGGACAACTATGAAAGAAGAAAAAAATATTTGACATGTACGTGTAACATATATATATATATATATATATATATATATATATATATATAGAAGAGAGATGCAAGGTCATTTCCTGTTTGCCAGTTTATTATTTCTTGCTCAACATCATACGCCCCTTCCCCCCATCATACTTATGCATCACTCAATAACACCCCGGCGGCGGGGCTCGGAAAGCGCAACACGCAGGACCACAATAAACGGTCTGAGACCACTCATTGTCCTCTTTTTTTTATTCTATCATCATCTGCTGTCTGCTGTTTCCGGATCCTTCGATCCCTGCGTGCTGCTCATTGCTGTGAGTGTGTGCTGTACACTTCTCGATCCCTTCATCGTCATCAACCCTTCCCCCAATTTCCCCGCCTGCCTGGAATGTTTCGCTTCCCATTCCTCATCTCTGTCCTGTGGGATGTTTTGGATGCAAATGCTCATCACTGACCCTCGCGGTGCTCATCTGCATCACACTGCCTGCTCTCTGTCTCTCTGTCTCTCTCTCTCTCTCTCCCTCTCTCACAGTCACTTCGATGTTCATCCTCTATATTGTGCTCTATTCTCGGAATCCCATCTAAATCCCATTCAATCCAATTTGATAATAATTCAAGCTAACGAATGTATCAGCTGATGAGGTGATTCGAAAATTAACCCCGCTCATTCTCCGAGAATGTAAGCCTATTTTTTCGTGTTCGTGGAAAACCGTGGAAGGCAATATATTGAACGCTATCCCGAAGAGGATGTGCATGATTCCCGACCAGCATTTCCAAAATGCCGGCTAGGATTTTTCACCTCGGCAATAGAGAAAAATGTTTTCCCTATCTTCTATGCTTGATGACCAGATGCCAATGTTTTTTTCTTCCTTCTGTGTTTTCAATTCCGTGACTATGGGATATTTTTTTTTCAACTGAAAACAAGTTTGAGTCATGGGCATAAATTTCTTTATTACGCGTGGACTCCCAAATTATTCACTCCTATGTTCCGATATGTTCTTTTCTGTATATTCGTATACGGTGTCTTTCACGCATGATGAATTGCCACTACACGTGAATAAATTGCCTGGCAGAAAGAAGTGACACATGTGGATCAATATACATAATCAAGCGTGAACAAGTCAGTGTCAATGATCTCCAGTATTAGCGGAAAAGGTGAAAAGACAAAGATGAGGAAGTTTTTGAAATGCAAACTTGTTCGTATTGTCCCCTCGCTCACCATCAGTCTGCCATCTTCGCGACGGAGCTCATCTATCGCGGAGAAAGCAATTTGCGCGAGGGCAAACGCCACGTTCGTCTATAGCACGTATTTTGGCAGGGCTTCTATATACGGTTTATACGTATATCTATATATACAGCAGACACACACACACACACACACTTAAATAAGCGTATACTCGTATTCCTGTACTTGTGTACACGAGTATATATATGTATCTACGAGGTGGGCGGCGAAGGATGAAGGGGAGGGGGAAACAATCAAGGGGAAAGTACAGTACAGTACTCATCACGTGAACAATGAGTCTGGTAATGAAACCGACCCCCGCTTATACGGTATATACACAGTATATGCGATTGTCTCCGGGTGCGGAATTGGGCCTTTATTGGTAGGCGCATTATTCCTGCTGCCCCCGCGGCCACCATCAGCAGACGACGAGTATTGTACTGTACTCTTATACTGTATTGTATAGGCCGGGGCAGCAGGAACAGAAACCGGATTCGCAATCGAGGCTCGATGAGTGCCGGCAAATTGCGTTTCCCGACTATACGGTACTGTATCTATACAACTACAGTATATTACTACGCTATTCCTGTACATTAATACATTACACTTATATATACATATATATATATATATGTATGTATATATATTGTACGAGTATACAGAACCATGTATAAACGGTATAAACGTTTATAGGCATATATCACAGCTATATAGGGGTGAAGTCATCACTGGATCGAAAAATGACTTTGATTCCGCATTCTGTTCGGACATGTTTTCTCATCTCCTCTCATCGCGGTCAATCTAAAAAAGAGTCCAAAAAAAAGGGAGAAAACAGAAGAAGAAATTGCGGATGATAGACGTAGAAGGAAAAAAAAACCCTAGTTATTGCCGAGTTCGTTCAAAGAAGAAGCTTAAATTACGTTGACCGGAAAATTGAGTCACTTTCAAGTTCGCTGGGCGTGAAATTCGGCTCGAATGGAACCAACGCATGTGAGCCATTATTATTTTCCGGCGTGTTATTGCAGATGATCATTTCTCTCTCTCTCTCTCTCTCTCGACCCAGCCTCAAATATTATACTTAATATGGTGCAGGGAAAGCCTATGGAGAGCAGGCATAGAGAAAGGACAAATATAAATGCCTGCAAATACAGTACCATGATTTATTTTCCAAGTCCCCATGAATTCTGAAAAAAAGAAGAATGTACATAGACCAGCAGTTATTGCGCGAAAGATCCGTCACTTTTTTTTTTCTCCTATATCTTCCTTCGAAAGCTCTTCTATCGTCACCTTTTGGTCACTTTTTTTTAAAGATCCTCTGTATATATAAGGAATCATCGATGACCAGCATACTGTACATGCAATAAACAGTACATATACTGTACCAACGTAATTTTCCAGTAGTGTACTGTATACGCTGTTCGAGGGCAGAAAAAGAGCTTATATTCGCCATTATATACCACATGCTGTATCGTGTTATTGGCGGAGAAGAAGACGAGAAACCGAACGTCACTCAGACCATTTCACCGTCTCAACAGGATTTCCTCGGTCAAGAAACATTGTTTCCTGTCTGTCTGTACTGTGCTCGTATTCCGGTATAGTGATGCCACCGCCGTGCCGCTACACAGAGGAGCCAAGACGATATCTTCTTCTTGTTCTTCCTCTTCTTCTTCTTTCTCTCTCTCACTCACTCACGCACTCTGGAAAGTTGCCAAAGGAATGCTGAAAATTTCACACTTGTCTGCCTCTTTTCCCTCCGCTTCTTTCTTTGAAGCGGGCATCACAACTTTTCGCTGGATGACTAAAAACTCGAGAAAGGTGCTTTTATTGCGAGACGAGAAAACCTTGGGCCGTCACCAAGTTCCGCGGGTGACGACGACGAGAGATTACTTTTTTTCCACAATATGCAGTATAATATCCTCGTATATATACTGATTGGACCACGTATAATCGTATATACTGTATACGATTACGAGAAAGATGTCCTGCATAAACACGCGGTTTCTGATTTTTTTTTTTTATCTCGCGTGCAATAATTCAGTATATGCAGTACTACTGTACTTGAATTTCGAATTTTGGACCAGTCCCAAATACCCAGCGCACAAGGAAGAAAGGAAAAAATGTTTGAAATGGCACCCCCAACCCCTCTCCCTCCCTCCCTCCTTTTCCTATATGCATGGGAGGGAAGCTGTACAAGTTTGAAGCCTTATATTCCAAACAGGTGTTTATGCAAATGACTTTGCGCGGGCAATGTGTGCTGTATATACGAATGAACATATATAAAACACGGAATATGTAAAATGTACATGCACGACACGTACCGCGGGAATAAATAAGTGGGGAATTTCCACTTGCATGCATTAATTCCCTTACTTCGTCGTATTATAGTGACTCGTGTCATATCGAGCAATAAGTGCTGGTTTGGTGATGGTGCTGCTTCCCTCCGAGCTGAAGCAAGACAAATTGAAGCACTTCTTTCAAGCGTGCTGGGACGTACAATAAGAGAGGAAGAGAAAAGTGAGACTCGGCCCATTAATCTTAGTTAGAGGTGTTTGGAGGGACGAGGAGGAGAAATCTCGACACACCCACACACTGCCCCATGCACTCACACTCAATCAATCAAAAAGACGAAAAAGTGGACAAACCCGCTTTAAATGAACGCGTATATACTGTACTGTATATAGAGCACGACAGCTATGCTCCAGGCATGCTGCAGAGATCCCACTGAAAAAGGAAGAAGAAGAAGAAAATAAGAAAATAAGAAGTAGCAGTGCAGTGGTTTGTTGATGTCAAAGCCAGCACGTTGCACACTGCTGGACATGCAACAACTACTGTATATACTCTGCTGAGCTGGAAGAGAACCAGCAGCACCACCCAGCGCCCAGCAGTGTACGTCGCAAGAAGTCGGACTTTGATGGATGATCAGGAATATAAGGCCTCTGCTGCGCTTGGATGCTGGAAATCCCTATCAAGTGCTTGGTTTCTGCTGATGGAAGACGAGCAACTATACGGGGCAAAAAGAAGAAAGGAAACTGTTGCCAGCAGATAGTCCCGCAAAGTTTTCTTTTCCACGCGCCAGTAGCAAGCAAGCAAGGAAGCATTCGTTCGTTCGTTCTCCGCCGCGGTGAGTTTCAGACACAGGTCTGCTGATGGGTGCTGTGCAGCTATATATACGAGATCCCAATCCCAACAGGAGAGAGGGGGCATCAAGGGGCTATATAGAAACACCGGGTGCAGCACTACACTTGACACCACACCCTGCATCGCAGCACCCACTGACCCTTTGCTGAGTGGAGTGCCCTATGCTGCTGCATGCAGCTGGTCGGTCAAGTATTTCTTGAACGCTTCAACCGAGTCCAGGAGATGTACTGTATATGTCTGCCAAGATCGAGTATACACCAACATTTCCCCAGTCTTTTTTTTATTAATTTATTATTATTAATATTATTGTCGTTAATATTACTTTTAGGGCAATTCATTCAATAAAGGAATTAATAATTATTGCAACCAAGGGACATTGAAGCCTATAAATAAAATGCCTCCTGTCCTGATGAGAAACACATCCAACAACAACGTTTTGTGGATGCCGAGGAAATTAACTTCATTTTGCTGATTGCAGGGATTCAAGTTTACCCGGAAAAGGAAATTAACCTGCGAGTCTTGCATATTACAGTATTCGATTAATATATATCGCCGGTCATTTCACGATTAAAAGCAGAGGAATGCGTTACAGGAACAAGTATAAAGCAACCATCAAGGATCTTCACTGCTGATGAAACAATTGTCCTGTATTTTTGTTCATCATTCCCCGCAAGAAATGTTCTTTGGAATGTACAGTACACGGCATCATGCGTGTCGTTGGAGTCTCAGAAAGAGAGAAAAAAAGTACGCTCCTGCTGGACTGACTAATACATGCGAATACTGAATATACAGCATGCGCAGAAGCAACATGACACCAATCTTAATGACTCGAGATAATTCGTGGTGTTGGGAAATCTATCTAAACTACTCATTATATAGCAGCTCATATGAGACTTTTGTTGTCAGCAAGAGTGACAGCTACAGTATATAGGAAGAATGGGAAGAAGAAGAAAAAGGGAGGATATAACAATAAGTGTTGACGATGGTGAGAGGGACGTATATATATAGAGTACTGTACTGTACAATGGGAAACACCTCGTCCTCCTCGTCCTCATCACACACACATACACTTACAAGCAACATCCCGCCGCTAATGCCCTCAAGAAGACGCGGGAGACAGAGTAAAGAAGAAGAGAGGAGAAGCTATTTACACACACACACACACACACAACATGCAGTACATGGTGCATCAGGAGTAGCCGCATTGTAGTTAGTGTGGTGAAGTGGGTGCCAAGCCCCGGGCCATCAATCTCCCACTGATTCCTCAGCTTCCTCACCAAGTTGCTGTTGTATTTAGTCTGCTGAATGAGGCTCGACGTGCAAATACACCAGAAAGGAGGAAGCTCCTTCTAGCTTCTCTTCCTCCACGCCTTCGTCTTCGTCGTCGTCGGACGCATGCACGGCACATTGAAATGCAACCCGGCAGCTGCGGTGTTACCCATGCGACCAGGCAACCAACCAACCAACCAACCATCTCCCTGCTGCCTGATGCAACAGCTATTATATAGAGGAGGCAGCAAAACTTTCCTCTTATTATCCTGCATCGCGAGCATGACGCGGAATATCAATCTCATCCTATGCTGCTGACCGGGGCTGTGTTGCTGGGTGCAGGACAGGCTTGATTGATTTATGTATTCTCTTCATCTCGTCAAAACTTGTTGCCCCTCACAATTGAGTTTCTATGTAAGATGGCGTGAACTACTATAAATGACATCTTTTTGCAGCAAGTACCTGCTGCTGATGCAAATATCAACAGCAGCATGTAGTATAGGACTTCAATAAGTACTGTGCTGCACCACAAACAATGGATGTAAATATATACAGTACTGCGTGCATATGTACAGTCTGCCTGCTGCTTGCGAGACTTTGAGACTGCCCGCTGCTGAGAAGAAGACGAACGGACTCGTGGAAGGAGAGATTTATATGAACTGCGTGCAGGCGGGGAAGGAAGGCTCCCCTCCTGCAGCAGCAGCAGCGGGCCTATAGAAAAAAAAAATTACTCCTTGTCAAAGGGGAGGAAATTGGGTCCATTTGCGCCCTGGAAATTGGTGCTGCCCTCAGCGCAGCCCGGTTTCCTCAGGAATCTTTCAGCCGCGAACCAGCAGCTGGCTGACCGCTGATTGAAAGGGTTCCTCCTCATAATCGTCGCTCTGCTGCGAGGGTTCGCACCCTCGTATACATGTACTGTACAGTATATACGTATATACTGATGCCCCGGTCATCGTCACTTCATTATTTACGCTGGAGTCCGCGGTGGCCGGCTTGCTGCCCCAGCCCCCAAACAGTAGTATATACACTATGCTTGTACTGTCCACTCCATATATCACAGCTCATATCACACACGCAATTATTTTCTACCTGTTTTTATTTTCGTCAAAAATTTACATTATCCTTCCAACAAATAAGGGGCATATTTATGGCTTTGTCGCACTGCAGGAGGAATAATGCAGCCGCGAATATGCGCGGCTGCATTTTTTGTGTCATTCATTCATTCATTCATCCATTCAGTCACAGACATCGTCAAAGGAATATGTTTGATTGTATTCAATCTATAGACATTCGCAGCTCGTTTTAAGCCTTGTTTTTCGCCCGCTTCAAATCCGTAATACATACAGTGATGATAAAAAAAAGTATGTGGGTTATTCTCAATATGGTACTATATTTGAATGCTTAAACTATTTGCTGTTCAACGATCAAAATTGATGCAGTGCATCATTTATACTCGCTCGATTTAATCCAAAACTCTACGAATAACTTCAACATCAACCTATATAATTTGTTTCAACAGATTTCGATGATGAAGGCCATTTTATATTTGTGTGGGAAAAAGAACGTGACGAATTGCAAAGGAAAAACTTTGTAGGTGGATTGACTTTGCGTATTTGAAATCCTCGTCTGAAGCACGGAGACGTAGCGCAACATGATACAACAGTTCAGCTAGTATATGCAATACTTTACCTCATGTTCTCTATCAAGTGAATGCGTCTGCTCTGCAAAGATTATTGACTTCAGTGCTTGGATAAACCTGAAGGAGACATTCTTTCAAAGTACTGTACTCTACGTTGCAGGCAAGCGGCTTAACTTAACTTGGAGCTATAATCATGTCGTAATCCGGGTAAAATTGTATTCAGCCAATACGAATGGGTGAAAAGAAAATTCATTGCAATGATAATCACACGAGGAAGCCCGTTTTCCTTTGGACCTGGCTTTCTCCGGTATTTCCGATAACTGGATCGGAACTTTCCCAGTTAAATAAATGATGGAATTAGAAACGCATGCAGCAGCATAAAAACAATATGACTGCTGCATTATTTCACGTGCGGGATTGCACTTACTGCAAATATGCGAGGGCGGAATAATGAAGGAAGCGTGGGGTCATTGTGTGCCTCTTGTATTTGCACTTGTTGTGCTCAGCAGCATGCACCTATATATTCTCGAACACGTCGCAGCAGTTGAAGGCGGAAACGGGTTATTGGGGCTGCACATGCTCTACGTATATATATACATACTCGTAAAAAGTATGCTGTGCCCTGTGGTGGTGGTGGTTGTTGTGGGCGGTTTGAGTCACTCACCAACTTTAGCTGCTGCTGCTCATCAAAGACCATTGTTTTTTTTTGTATCTTTGCACTGTATCCGATGGAGCAGGACAAAAAGTCCTCGTTCGTTTCTATATTTGCAAGGAGTTCACCTTTCCATCACACATGCACGTATACATGCGAGTAAGCTGCTGCTGTGCTTCCCAGCATTAACACGCATGTATGTTGGTGATCGAGGATTAGAACCAGACGAGAAACCGCAAAAGGAGCGAGACAGAGAGAGAAAGAGAGAGGAAAAAGTTGGTGACTCGGAATAAGGAAGGAAGTTTTCAGTGCAGCACCCTCGATACTTGACGATACAGTACAGTATATACATATATAAATAAATAAATATATATATATATATATATATATGTACACCCGCTGACACGAAGACAACAATGCACTATACAGTATATGTACTTGAAAACTTATTACTTCTGTTTCTATTTATCATATCACATTCGCGCTCGTTCATCAACTTCCTGCTCCGCTTGATGCATGCATCACCACTTCACCAGCACTCGTATTTGCAGTTTACAGTATATATATACGTACTGTACGCATAAGTGCGAAAGTAGTACATGATGTGGATGAGAGATTCCCTATATTCACTCATGTGCATGTGTAAAAAAAAAAAAAACGAAAAAAAGGTGCTTAAATATACGGTACATGTACGATATCCAGTACTTTTTTGGAGTACTGTACTACTATACGACCCCACGGTCGTCGCTGTATGTCGCCAGCATGCACACACAGCACGGCAATATTAAGCACCGACACCGATTTCCCCTATATATGTAGTCTCATCCTTTTCTGCTGTTTCCCCGTGATGTGTCGACGTCGTATCGTCTATCTATTGTCGTCGCCGAGTAATTTCCCGCCGGCGGGTAGTATGGGCTGTCTGCTGCCACTCTCATCTGCGAGGATGTGGTGGTTATCTCCTCATTTACGTGTCACAAGCGAGCGGAAATGGCCTGCAATTTGCGAGTGGGAAGCGTACATGTATCAATTTATATGTACAGTATATATATATATATATAGAATCAAATGAGAGGGAGAGAGAAAATCCACGTGTGTCTACTGCTGCTGCTGCTGCTGGTGCAGAGCTGCCAAGTGAATTTGGGGCAGAGGGCAAATCCGGTGTTGGAAGATTGCATTCCTCATCTGCTGGAAAACTTGCAGAGAGTTGGAGAGAAAGAGAGAGAGAGAGAGAGAGGCAAATGTTTTATTCGGGCATTAAGTATATATACATGACCCCCGCGCATATAAGGAAGGGCGAATAAGACGAAGGAGGGTTCTTTGTTCGTTTCTTCGTTCGTTCGTTCCTTCTTTCGCCCGTTTGTTTGTTTGTTTGTTTGTTTGTTGGTTTGCTTTGCCGTCAAGCACGTCCGGGAAATGAAAATCGGGCTCTGCTGGTGCTGGAGAAAGGGGGCAATTTCCATGAAATCACATGCTCGAATTTCATCCGCGTCTCGCCTCGTTTTGCCGGCGGGAATATAAGGCGCCTGAGTGGCACTCGGAATTCCGCCGGCCCGTGAAAAGTGTTGACTCAAAAGGTTCCCCAGCTGCGGAATTTCAATGAAGATCCCTGGCTGGCCCCGGGGGGCAAACTCCTGCTGCTGCTGTCAACACATATATATGCGACAAAGGGCGTTTAATGCGCATCCATTCACCAGCACCAGTGCTGCTGCTGCTGCTGCTGTGTGCCTCGTCCTCATCCCAGCTTCTATATATATATATAATTGTATATACATTTTGCTCCTGCTGCTGCTGCTTAATTCTTTTGCTTTTCTTGCTCGTTATTCCTGGATATAATTCCCAATTTCTCCTTTTGTCTGCGTGTATATATTCTGTCAGAATTTCAAGGTTTTTGCACTAAAATTAATAACAACAATAACAACACACAGCAATCTCGAGTCTTGAATACTATTGTTGCATTCCTCTTTACAAAATACACTCGTGTGTCTGTGTGTTTTTCACCAGTATATATTATACGAGCGTATAGATATATACAAACACACACACGCAAGTGAACATGCAGAGCCCGAAAGTTGCACGTCAAACCGTGAACTTGAAACTGCGCAATGAGCTCCAAAATTGGGACCGAACGTATACTAGTGAGGCATTTCGTCGCTTTCCCCGTCATCTGCTGACGCTCAACTTTCCGGCCCTCATCTGTGCTGATCCAGAACTTGGACAAGCCACACAAACCCTGCTGCTGCTGCTGCTGCTGGTGGAGATTCTAAATATGACCGAAATACTTTCCAACTCTCTCTATCTTTCTATCTCTCTCTCTCTCAAAAAAAAAAAAAAAAAGAAACTGGCACTCGGAATTCCGCCGGCCCGTGAAAAGTGTTGACTCAAAAGGTTCCCCAGCTGCGGAATTTCAATGAAGATCCCTGGCTGGCCCCGGGGGGCAAACTCCTGCTGCTGCTGTCAACACATATATGCGACAAAGGGCGTTTAATGCGCATCCATTCACCAGCACCAGTGCTGCTGCTGCTGCTGCTGTGTGCCTCGTCCTCATCCCAGCTTCTATATATACATATAATTGTATATACATTTTGCTCCTGCTGCTGCTGCTTAATTCTTTTGCTTTTCTTGCTCGTTATTGCTGGATATAATTCCCAATTTCTCCTTTTGTCTGCGTGTATATATTCTCTCAGAATTTCAAGGTTTTTGCACTAAAATTAATAACAACAATAACAACACACAGCAATCTCGAGTCTTGAATACTGTTGTTGCATTCCTCTTTACAAAATACACTCGCGTGTGTGTGTTTTTCTTCACCAGTATATATTATACGAGTGCATAGATATATACAAACACACACACGCAAGTGAACATGCAGAGCCCGAAAGTTTCACGTCAAACCGTGAACTTGAAACTGCGCAATAAGCTCCAAAATTGGGACCGAACGTATACTAGTGAGGCATTTCGTCGCTTTCCCCGTCATCTGCTGACGATCAACTTTCCGGCCCTCATCTGTGCTGATCCAGAACTTGGACAAGCCACACAAACCCTGCTGCTGCTGCTGCTGGTGGGGATTCAAAATATGACCGAAATACTTTCCAACTCTCTCTATCTTTCTATCTCTCTCTCCAAAAAAAAAAAAAAAAAGAAACTTGGAGATTCTAAATATGACCGAAATACTTTCCAACTCTCTCTATCTTTCTATCTCTCTCTCTCTCAAAAAAAAAAAAAAAAAGAAACCGCACGGTGGACAACAACAAAAGAAATCAAACAGATTCATTATCGCATCATCCATCCGCGTGTGTACGTTCGTGTCGCGGATTTGGAGGGACGATTCAATTTTGCCAGGGGTTCCTCTATCTATACTGTATTGTGTTTGCTTTTCTTGTAGGAAAACAAAGGCTCTTTTTGTGTTACTGCTGCTTATTGCATCTCATGCAGAGCTGAGAGAAGAAAAGAACAGAAAAGAAAACCGACCATAGCTTTATTTCTTGGTCTTTTTCTTTTCTTGTCATATTGCAATAAGGATGATGAGGGAAACGAAGATATAATATCTCATCAAGAAGCAGTCTCGAAAAAAGGGGAAAAAAAGGGGAAAACAGATGAGGAATGCAGGTTCCTTATTATTTTGCGTCTCATCTATATGGTTTCGACAAGTGCGCAATTTAAGCTGTTATTTATAGAATGTTGTCCGTGTTGTTTATACTGCTGGCAACACTTGTCTCGTCGTGCATGGCTTCCGCACCCGCGGCGAGAGGAATTATTGCAGCCAGCAGAGCCCCAATAAAGCCGGAATTTCATCTCTGACGAGGAGATGCAAGGAATCGATGGAGAGAGAGAGAGAGAGAAAAGCAAGGATGAGGACACACAAGCACACACGAAGCAGCAGACGGGAAAACTCGCAAACAAGTCAGCGTGTTACCCCCTGAATGCCGCTGCTGCTGCTGGTTGGCCTCGGGGCACGAAGAGGAAGGGTTCTCATCGTCCCAACTATATACAGTATACACCAATAAGTATAGTATGCTTCCAGCATGCTGGCTCGATGGTTCAGACGAGGGGACCCCATCCAGCAGCAGCAGCAGCAGGTATCGCCAACATTTCCATCACACTATACGGTATACACGTCTCATATCAGAACCTATCTCACGACGATTTCGGTCTCCTCATTTCTCAAAAATGCCGATGAGCACTTATTCTTCCCCTTTCATTTTTTAATCTTATTTTTGACTCTAACTCGCAGGAGAAAAAAAAATGTTAGTGAGCTGGAGTAAACTCTGAGTACAGAATTTAACTCGTCATGTAAAAACATTAAGACGATCGGGTAGCATTTATGTCCTCTCTCTCTCTCTCTCTGCCCTTAATTATTTACGCCTCAAGTAGTATTCAAAAAGAAGGGATTACAAGGTTTGTAAAACTCAAAAAAAACTGTGGAAAAGTTCTTTTATGGAATCTGAGAATCGAAAACTGCTGTGAAATATTTTGAAAAGATGGACTGAAGAAGAAACACGCATACAGTAATTGTCGTCGTTTCGTCGAGCCCATCATATTGCGCGCTTACAGTTGCGGCTGAAAGCAAGTCGATTTAATTTGTTCCGTCATCTGTTGGGTTGAAATGAACCTTATGAAATAAAACAGCTACCATGTTCATTGGAAGCATTATTATAGTCGCTCGCGAGAGAAATGCGATTTCAAGGGGATTACCTCTCGCTATATACGTCGGTACGTGTTGACGAAAATTGGAGTACGAGTACGAATCGTTCAAATTTGAATGTTGTTTGCGCGTATTTCTTGACCGGCCGGAAAACGAGCATTTTGCGTGAGATTCTAGGACGCACACTCTGACCTTTCTCCTATATAGCTGAGTCAAATGCAGCTGGCGGGAAGGAGAGAATGCGTCTCTTCTTTTTTCCCTTCTTTCATTGGAATGAATTCGTCGACGAGTTACACGTTTCGTGACGAAATGCGGAAACACCACGACTGCAATCAACAACTCTGCCTCTTTTTTTTTTTTTTTGTGCTTCTCCACGATGAGGTGGGCAATCGAAATACGCAATACAGTACCTCCATTTGTGGCATTGCTGCTTTGAAAATGCTTGTGGACGAAACACACCCAGAATATTAGGACGCCAGCAATGAATTAGTCAACTCGTGCCATGACTATCTTCACTACATATTATGGAGTGCATATGGTTTAAAAAAAAAAAAACAACGCTATCTTTTGTGTATGCACTGCCTTGCTGGTCTTCTTTCCTTTTTTACACAATAAGCCCTATTATCTCGAGCGCAACTCTTAAAAAGAAGGCGCAGCAGTTATTGCAAAGAAGGCCACTGTCGGGGGGATCCCGGATCCCTGTGGACTGCAGTGGCCTGCATACGAGTATACTGTACAGTATGTTCTTCAGCAGGCTCAGTCTCTGCTGTCGCTCCGAAAGCAGGAACCACACTTCAAGTATCCAGTATTATAGGGACGTTTTTATTATTATTATAATACGTTGTGCACCAGCATGGCATGCTCTCCTTTTTTTCCCCGGCGATCTTTGGGTGCATGCTGCACGGCGTCGATCGACAGCAGCAGTTTAACTGTGCTGCGCGCGAACACGGTAATCTGTTTGTTCCTTCATCCCGAGAATTGATCCCGTCTTTTTGCACAGTACGAACAAAAATCAGGCGGGAATAAGGGTTCAAAAAAGAAAAGAAAAAAAAGTAAAGTATGTGCTGTATGTGGGCAGCAGAATAGTATAGATGGAAGAGCGGAGGTCGGCTGAATTATGAATGAGGGGCTGCATGTGTCGCGTGTGCGAAATTTTCTCTTTCGTGTGCCGTCGTTGCCTCGTCGTTTTCTGTCGACCGCCGCTCGACACCACCCCCGGAGAGGTGTCGATGAAGATCCCCGCCGCCCCTCTCTTCCAGCACGCTTTCTTCCGTCAGCACGTGCTGTATTTTTCATTCTTTTGTTTTTGGAGTTGTTGTTGGAAATGTCGACAAGTCCGGGACTTATGCTGCCGCGTATTGGTCCACTTTATCCATTCAAGCATGACCAGCACACTCTAATCAAAGGTATACAGTATAAAGAGACAATTTTGCGATGTATCAGCTGTAATTTGTTGCAGTTTTCCAGCCATACTTATTTTGACGCATACTCATCGCCGTGAAAGTGTCAAGTAAATTATTATACTCGGCATATCCACATGATTGGTTCGGGGTTAAAACTTGCAAAATGAGATTCATCGGTTGCAATTTATTGTTCCTATTCGTTCCCATCACGCATCGGAACTGAAAAAAAAATATTCCATTGTAAATTTTGAAATATTCACAGCTAATCACGCGTTTCTCTAAATATCTAGCTGTATACGTCCTTCGGTGACAGTTTTTTAAATGTGACCCAACTGTTGCCGCGGAGAACAGGTACTTTTGGTTGGCTTGCTATTATGGGCCTCAGCACTCGATGAGGGAATTTCTTACTGACGAAATTCGCAAGTTTTCGTTGCTGATCCTCGCTGTTATAGTCCGGTTGTTCCTATTAAAAAAAAGAATAATAATAATACTTGGCCAATTGTAAAACTGAGGATCTATAATTAACCACGCGCTCTTCGATGCGTGCAAATCCATCTGTTGACATCCCGAGTTCATGTTGTGTCTGTCTGAGTCGTGAAGGAATATTTGAATGAATACCTATAGGCATAAATCACCCCCGGAGAGGTGTCGATGAAGATCCCCGCCGCCCCTCTCTTCCAGCACGCTTTCTTCCGTCAGCACGTGCTGTATTTTTCATTCTTTTGTTTTTGGAGTTGTTGTTGGAAATGTCGACAAGTCCGGGACTTATGCTGCCGCGTATTGGTCCACTTTATCCATTCAAGCATACTATAACCTCACTCTAAGCAAAGGCAAACAGTATATAATATGAAGACAATTTTGCGATGGATCAGCTGTAGTTTGTTGCAGTTTTCCAGCCAGACTTATTTTGACGCATACTCATCGCCGTAGAAGTGTCAAGTATAAACTATACTCGGCATATGCACATTATTGGTTCGGTGCAAAATGAAATTCTTCGGTTGGAATTTATTGTTCCTATTCCCATCACGCATCGGAACTGAAAAAAATATGCCATTGTAAATTTTGAAATATTCACAGCTAATCACGCGTTTCTTTAAATATCTAGCTATACGTATACGTCCTTCGGTGACAGTTTTTTAATTGTGACCCAACTGTTGCCGCGGAGACCAGGTACTTTCGGTTGGCTTGCTATTATGGGCCTCAGCACTCGATGAGGGAATTTCTTACTGACGAAATTCACGAGTTTTCGTTGCTGATCCTCGCTGTTATAGTCCGGTTGTTCCTATTAAAAAAAGAATAATAATAATACTTGGCCAATTGTGAAACTGAGGATCTATAATTAACCACGCGCTCTTCGATGCGTGCAAATCCATCTGTTGACATCCCGAGTTCATGTTGTGTCTGTCTGAGTCGTGAAGGAATATTTGAATGAATACCTATAGGCATAAATTCTTTCCCTATAAAGAATTCAGGCGCAGCTCTGTTCATAGTATACGTATATTTTCTTACTTGGATATTTGATTCAAGCACAACCACCATGCAGGCCTCCGAAATCACCAAACTCCTTTTATTGAGGAGGATTGGGAGTGAAATACTGAAGATTCATTGGATAAAGCTGGTATTGGGAAATTGAACCCCGCCAAGCAGGGAATGTGAATTTCCAAGGGGCAATGAAAGAATAAGAGGTAGGTGTATAGAGGAAACTGCACTATACAGCATAAGTGAGCATCGTTTACTTGGAAAACGTGGTATTTGTCAACGTCAGTGAGTTTTCCTCTCTCTCTCTCTCTCTCTCTCTCTTCCTCCCTTTGAGTGTGTGTGTGTGTGTGTGTGTGTGTGCTTGTCTACTTTTTGATTCGTTCCGTTTCCGTCTTTTGCGTGGAAGGATAATCGCGAGGCATTTATTGATGTCACTGCTGCAAAGAAAGCACGACACTCGGTATTTCCATATGGCGTGACGAGGCATATATGCATACATATAACTGTATATATACTGTATATATATTTATATACACGTGCAGTACAAATATATCCCATCAGCACGACTTTGAAGCAGTCTCGACGACGCATTTTACTTGCTTTCGCGCTAAAGTATATAACCCCGGGGTCGGTGGGCCACCCAAGACCGGGATGGATATTTTTAACAATCTCCCATCCCCGCCATTTTTCTCATCTGCTGCATGTGTGCACACGATGAGAAATACCGAGTGTATAGGGGAGGGAAAAGTTTTTCTTCGAGGAGTAGGAAAACCCGAGTTTTCCAGAATGTTTCATGGGTGTGTTTGTCACTTGTGACACCTTTGATGGGGTGGGGAACGCGAGGGTCGGTCGTCTCAGTGTACAATATATACTTGCTCTGACAGGGACATCACTACTGCTGCTGCTGCTACTTTTCTTTTCTTTTTTCTTCTTTTTGCTTACAGTCTTATTGGGGTGTTTTTATTGCTTGGTATAGTCATGCTGCTGGAGAAAACATCATGCATCACGGAAGCAAATGGAAAATGCCCCCTCTTTTCATCGTTTCTCTCCATTATTTTTGAAACAAAGAAAGTCTTTTCTATATACTCCGCTGTTGTCGTCGTGAATGAATGAATGAATGAATGAATGAATGCATCGAAAAGTAAAATATATATATACATTACGTATCAGTTATATAAAGAACTCTAGGCACTAGCTTTTCCCAGAGATGCTGACCGCAATATTATTTTGCTTGATTGATCTACATTTCCCCTCCCCCTTGATAATCAATGTTACTCGCTCTGCGGGATTCAAACTGAAAGCAAAAAATAAACGGCTTCAATTTAGGATTTTTTGAATTTAAAATACAGTATTACACATTTTATCAAACAACGTTGACATTTTCTGTGCATCAGCAACAGAACATTTCATATAATCAAAATGATTAGCTTATTCCTCATCCTTACGTTTCTGAATTGAAGCAGATAAACCTAAATATTTCTCTTCATCAGTGATCGTCTCGGTCTAATAACCCGACGTGAATCGTTGACCAAGCAATGAGGATCTCAACTGAACTTCGTTTTCAGCATCATCCTCACAAATCAATCAGTTTCCCGTCAAACGTACAGATGTGGATAGATACAAAAGTTGAACATATTTTTCTTTCCTTCGATCTCCTTGGATAGATGATGATGAATTATTATAGTCAGATACAGTATATACAGCTGGGGACCTTTTTCTGCGCCGAGGTGAGGGTTTAAATATAATTAAAAAAAAATTAAAAAAAAGAAGAATAATAAAAAGAGAAGAAGAAGAAGAGGATGAGACCCAGTATAACAGCCACACACAGCGGTATATGCAGTATATAGTAGAAGTCGGGGCAGGTTTTCCTTGTATATACAAAACAAGAGAAGTTGTCTGGAAATGTATGACAGACCGACAGACAGGCATTCAGCCTCGTGACAAAGGGAAGGAAAGAAGAAGAATAAGAAGAATAAGAAGAAGGAAAAAAAGAAGAAGAAATGAGGAAAGTTTCATTCCGTCCGCCCGCCGCGTCCACCATCATACGTATACAGCTCTCCTATACATATACACTCACTCACACATATCCTCACCGCAGATCCTTTCCCCGGCCGATCCCTGATTTCGGTTTCGTGCTTGCAGGGCATCTCAAACGCATCTCGTCCGCGTCTTGTTGAGCAGCAGAACGATGACACGACGACGGATCCCGCTGTGAGCTGGTGCATGGCAGCACAGCTTGTCTGTCACTCAGGCCACACAGTCTCTCTTGTGTATTTCCGAGACGACGACGAGACGATCGAGGTGACAGCAGAAAGAAGAAGAAGCAGCAGGTTGGTGCTGAGGAATATACTGTATATACATATATTTATGTGTGTGTGTGTGTGTGTGTAAGAGTATATATATATACACACATCAAGCAGCATGTCTTCATTCGCTATATATATATATACAGTACTGATATATATAAGCATATATGATGTATCTATATGCATCTGCACGAGAGACAATCCTGCAACATTCTTATTTTTTTCTCATTGTTGTTCTTGCGAGCTTTGCATCAACCCCTTTTCTTATTCGCGGACAACATTTGCTCAACAATACGATGCACGACTTTATTGCTGAATTGGAAGTAACCTGATTTTCGCCGTGCCTTCCTTGTCACACGGTTTATATATATCCGCATTTGTCGAAACACCTTATTCATCTTCAAGTATGAGCACGTATATGACCAAAACGAGTTTCTCTTCTGCTTCCTCGCCACTTGGAATGCTGCTGCACTGCATTGTACTGCCAATAATGCCCCCCTGCTTCCGCAAAGCCATTGAAACGCAAATTATTTAAACGAAAAGCCCGCTTACAATATACGTATATGATGCATAATATGTTTCCTAATTTTCCTTTGTTGTGGCAGGAATATAAGGGACAAGCTCTTACAGCACATTTTCCTCACCGCCTTCCAGATATATACAGGATGTGTAAAAACATTGAATATATACGTTTGACTTTAGGCTCTCTTTATAATCAGTTTAGAACGAGGAGTGGAAGCAATGAAAATTATTCGAGGGTCGATCCTCATGCTCTATATATATACAAGGTCTGCATTATACAAAATAACGCGGAGAAATTGAATTACAAACATGCATCGTCTCCCGCGCCATATATTGGAATGCCGGCCTGCTGCATCGTTTCTTTTTCTTCATTCTCTGAAAAATTCCTTTTTCTTTTTTTTTGGCCTGACGTATTTCGTTTAGAATATTTATTCCATTATTTAATCATTTTTGTTTGCATTCGTCTTTCCGTGTGTACGTGTGTTTGTGGGATGAATCAAGGGAGAGTGATACACACAGCAGCGACGATGCTGGAAGATTTTCCTGGCCGATGATGGTGCTGGAGGAACCCGTGCTGGAGGAGCAACCCAATGAAAGTGCTCGAGGTTCGCTTCCACCAGTTTCATTTATTGGCGTAGTTTCTATGACGGATATATACATAGAGTAATACATTTTAAAGAGAAAAAGAAATTGAAAAAAATATATATATTGCAGCCTGGGTTTCGGCAGTTGCTGGCGTGGACGCGACAGTGGACTTGTTACTTATTGGTGCTCTTATTGGGGATGCTGGCAAGTGATGGGACTGATGCTGTTCGACCAGGTGAGCTATAGTTATATAATCATGCATACTGTATATGCTGATGATGGAGATGTTACAGTACATCATGAGCGAATACGGAAATGAATAGTGAAGCAAAACGCAGGGATTGATTTCTTTGCTGTGTCGATCCTCATGCTTCATTGTCTGTCTTATTGCTATGCAGACTGTGAATGCGTGTTTTTCAACGGGACTTTCGGTCGGGAAGTCGGGGTGTTCCACAGCCCGGACTTCCCGGCCCCGTACGAGCCCAACTTGCACTGCGTGCTCTACGCCTTCGTCGGCGAGCCCGGGCAAATCGTGGAGCTCACGTTCCACCACGTGGACCTGCACAACACCACGGCCAAGTGAGTGGTGGTGGTGCTGATCTCTGCCGTGATACACCTTATTATTGCTGTACAATATCACTCATCTTGGATGGAGCCACTGCTGATGATGGGATGATGAGACGAGTTTCATCTCATCATCATCATCATCCATCACTTATTATTGTCTTCTCATCAGCAGTTCTTGTTCCGCCGCCGTTATTTATTGCAAAGAATAACAGCAGCAGCATCAGAGACTTATATATACACACACAAGAAAGAAATAAGAATAAAAAAATAATAATGACTGTGCTACTGCTGGTATACATTTATAGACACTACTACGTACTATATCTGCTGTACTTTAGTATATACTGTGCTGCTTGTATATACTCTGCTCGTATGTCATGTACTGTATATACACACAACAGCTGCCTGGATGGAGACTACATCAAGTTGTTCTTGCACCTGGACTCGCCGGGCGTGAACGAGGCCACGCCGTGGAATGACGTCCTGTGTGGGTCCAGTCCAGGAATGACGACGACGACGTCGACGATGAATGCTTGGAGGACACAGCATCACTCGTCATCATCATCATCATCATCATCTTCTTCTTCTTCTTCCTCTTTGTCGTCTTCGTCTTCATCAGCATCCAGCAGCATCGGAATCATGCTGGGTTCATCTTCGGGTGCAGCTGCTGCTGGGAATGCCAAGACGATGACAGTAGCACGGGCTGGTGATGCCG
Organism: Notodromas monacha; assembly: GCA_905338405.1. Classification (NCBI taxonomy): domain Eukaryota; kingdom Metazoa; phylum Arthropoda; class Ostracoda; order Podocopida; family Cyprididae; genus Notodromas; species Notodromas monacha. Next base: position 52,740 of record CAJPEX010000125.1, on the reverse strand, counting down.
TACCCAAGACCTACTACAGTGCCAAGCACTTGCTGCTCTTCCAGTTCCGCTCCGACTGGCTCTACGGCGTCAACTCGGGCTTCAACGGCACCTACAGATTCATTCCAGGCAGTGAGTGTTTTTTTCATCATTCCTCCTTCTCTTTTTTTTTTTTTCAAAATTGTCACCTTTAAATTATCAAATTTAAACACGAGATATAAGTCGACCGATTTATTTATTCATTTTAATTTTGGGGGGATGACGATCGAGACCCGGCCATCATCATGATATACAACGCGATAATATGTGATCCAAAATATAATATACGCGTCATGCTCATCTCATCGCATGTACAGTGTAGTAATCATAGACAGCATCGGGGAGATTTTCAACTCTCTAAATTTATTTTAGAGCGTCACATTGAATTGAAATAAGGTTAATTGTGATAACATTCGGGGTATAGCACTGTTGCATCAACAATTCCATTCAATTCCATAAGTTTTAAAACAAACAAAACATATATGGTGCAATATTACATGATTCATTATTTGGATGGAAAACCCCACTTCAATAAACTAATGAGGAACATTTCAAAAACAAACAGTGGCACGTACAACTGCTGCTTTTCGTGCAGTACAGTATATATATATGTGCGATATACAGTATTGCATTTATTCGTGCGCAGAACAATTCCGAACCCAGGGCACACTGATGAGCTCCAGCGTCTGTGATTACTCGTTCCTGTACCCAGAGGACCTGGACACTCGCGGCTCCTTCTTCTCGCCTCACTACCCGTCCTTCTACCCGAGTCCAGTCACTTGCGTCTACTCCTTCAAAAGCAGGTCATCAATCAATCAATCAATGCGATGATTCAATCAAATACTCGTCTTTTTTTTTTTTAATTCTGCCATTACATCAGCCGATATAATGATGAAAAAGAGCATTGTGCTGTACTTGCGAGCGTGTATATGTTTCAAATGCTCTCATTATTATTATAATAATAATTATTATTATTATTACAGTGAGAACTGCCGCATTTTGGTTTCATTCCACGAGGTGGCGCTTGCGTTGGAGGATCAAGCGTGAGTGTCCCCTTCCAGCATTTCAATAACCCGTCAAAAATAAACGTAATAAAGTACTTAGTTTGAAACGCCCGATCAAGAGCAATATTTTTATGCAAAAAAGCATTCCTTCTCTTTTTGCGTGCGTGATGTTGGAAGGCATATAAAACTCCAATAACTCATCGTTATCCCCTGTACAATATTGTGACTGCAGCACGTATTTGGATTGCATTACAGTACATTTGATCAGATTTTTCTTACCAAAGTCAAACTCCATTCTTATACAGAAGAAAAAGTTTGACGATTTTTTAAAGTTCTCGGAGATGGAACGAGGTGTTTGCAGCAGGGATGATCATCAAGGATTGAGACCAGATGATATATTACACATGACTGCAAAGTGATGAATGTAGTGTATATACTCCGATGTCAAAATACAGATTGGCGCATGCAAAAGAATGATTTTGCCTGTAACGGAAGATTAGCCACGAAAGCGATTCATCTCGATGATATATACTGTATATTACTTGTACTGCTGTATATACTGTACGCTGATGCTGCTTCATTATTTGTCTCGTCTATATATGGTCACATTTTGTGTGTATATAGGTGTCTACACAACTCAGACACAATAGTCGTTAGGGATGGATTGAGTCCAGACGCACAAGTCATCGGCATGATTTGTGGATCAGGCAAAGGACAGACTCAGTTCCTGTCCACCGGTCCGGAACTCGTTGTGATATTCAAGGTGAGACACATGTATACAGTATACAGCAGTACTGTACTGTATACAAGCATACACCCGTTGTATATATGTATGTACAGTACATACAAAATGCTCTTCCTCTGTTCGTCGTTGTGCAGTACAGTATCACATTATTACAGTATACGCTGTACTTGTATTTTCTTATCATAGTCCGGGGGACACGGACGCAACTCCAGCTCCACCACGATGAGACCACCGCTAGGTGTCAGCAGCAACAAAGCCATGCTTGCGGGCTACGGGATGGCGAGGAGAAGAACCAACATGCCATCAGGGGGACCAGAGACTCATCTGGCCGGCTGGCAAGACTATGACTCGGAATTGCCAGGGATCCGACGCCAGCATCACCATCACCATCAATTCGGCAGGAATTCGCTGAATGGTGGTGGTGTTGGTGGAGACGCCAATTCCTGGCTTGGAGCGACACCTGCCGACAAAATAGTCGGACGCGGGTTCCACGCGTCTTATCGCTTCGTGCGCCAGTCACTCAAACCTCGATTCTACCTTGAGGACTCTGAAGGTAGACGTCCCACTGGTGCATGTTAGTCTTCTTATTCTCGCACTTGTGTATCTAAAGTGTTGTCTTTCCTTTCTCACGTCTGTCCTCCTGCTGTGGTTTCTCTTCACTCGGCTCTGCATACATATACATAGAGGATTCCCGAATCCGACTCACAGTATATAGGATGAGAAACGCCTCATCATCGATCTTTCTATATTTATCTCGGCGTTTTCATCTTGATCGTTTATTCTCCTCATCTGATGAATTCAACTCCTGTACTGTACTGTATATTGTACCACTGCTGGTCGTTGTATTCTATTTTCGCTCTGTGTCCTCCTTCTGCTGTTTATTATATACAATGGCTGTTCGGAGGAAAGAAGCGGATTTTCTCACATTAATATACGGTGAATTTGTCATCATATTCCTATATTGTCACTCCTTCAGAGTAGGTTTCTGTATCTTACTTAGTTTACAGTACTGTATATTCAGTATCCATAAAGGTAGATGCAGAAAATTATACAGGAATTCTACGTATGATGTGCTGTGTATAGAATTATAGATACGTAACGAAGTACTGTATATATAGTTAGGCAAAACATTTGTATTCGCCAAAAATTTTTATTTTAATCATCAAATAATTCAAAACCAGGATAACACTATAAATGCAGGTAACTAAATTCCACGTCCAATGAAAGTTATGCTTTAATTGCTTTTGACTCATTTTTGTATCAAAAATAACTTTACTTTGAAAATTACTGTTCGAACAGCGCGGGCCTTATATAGGAAAAGGTCAGTTTTGAACGCAGGAAAAATATCATTGCACTACCGTACTGTATATTCATTCAAAAGTTATGAGATATCGAAAAAAAGTTCATTCTGGAGAAGTGCAGTACAGTTCTCCAGTATATACTGTATTTTTTTCCACCCAAGTCCGATTTTAAACGTTCCTGTTTTAAATTTTGAAAATTACAACTCTACAATAAAAAATGTCAATTCACAATTTGAAAAAGTGCCTGCAACGTTTTGGAATTCTGGATTTTTTCAAAAAGTTTACTTCAATTACAGTACACCGGCTGAAGAGATGAAACATTTTTTTATAGAAGATATTTTTTAAAATTCGTCAATGTACTGTATAATTGAAAATTTACAAGGATTAAAGGAATAATGGACTACTGATTGCCTCGGATAAATAGTCAATTTTCAATGATCGTTCCAGTGTTTCTAGAGTCTTTATGCCGTATAGAAAGTGCTGTGTGTGCATAGTTTTTTATAAATGAAAATAAAAGAGTTCAATGTTTTTGTGTACAGTATATAGCATTTGATGATGAAAGTCAACTGATGCATATGTATGTAGTCCGTCGACGGACGGACTATTTGTCGTTATTTGATGATTGATTGGTTGATTGAATGAATAATGAACATATAACCCATGAGACAAAAAGACAACAACAACAACAACAACGAGATACGATAATGAAATGAAGTGAAATAATTGCTCTCAGGCGGAAGTTGCAGCTACATCTTCAGCAGTGACGAAGGCCGGGAAGGCATCATCACTTCCCAAAACTACCCTTACCCGTACCCCGTGGATGCCCAGTGCAGGTTCGAGTTCAGGGGCAAGGCCAGAGAGCGGGTCCAGCTGGTGTTCCACGACCTGGATCTCCACTCCCGACTGCCTCATCTGCACCAGCACCACCATCACTATTACCAACAACAACAACAGCAAAAGAGCTTCTCTTCGCCGTCGAGATCAGGCAGCAGCAGCAGCAGCAGGGATGGTGGTGATGGTGACGACAACGGTGACGACGACGACGGTGATGCGAGGCGTCAGAAGGGAGCAGACGACGAGAATAAAGTGCTGCGTGCTGCAGCCAACAATAACAACAAGCACAGCTACATGCTGGGCAACGAGAATAACCAGCAATTCTTCAGGTGAGAATCACCATCAATTATTGAACTGGCATCATGATGTTGTATGTAATCGTCAGCTGCATGCTGATGCATGATGGAACTTACTACAGTAAAATACTGTATACTGTTGGATAAACAGATATCATTCAACAAATGTTGTCAGCATCACACATTTTGATAGATTTAATAGAGAGCTGCATGGAGACAATAGCAGGATTCAATTTTTGTTTTCATTGACTCATTTTTTGTTTTGGTTTCCATATTATAGGGGCACTACCCTGGTGTACCATTAAGGCTTAATCAACATAATCATAATAAAGGGTGCACAGTTGTCAAATGGAAACATGTATTTTTTTTTAATTTAAATATGATTACTGGTGCTATTCGAAAATGGTATCTTCCGTATGTTATTCCCTCGGTGATCTTCTCTAAGTCTGGTACTCTGGTGTTGTATCAACATGCATATTTTTGTGTTCATAACAATTAACACGATGGGCGAATAAATTCACAATTCACAAATTCATCATTACATTTCAATAATTTAAAATAACCCTATTTCAACGCAAATGCTCATGGATTTATCGAGGCTCACGTACAAAATCAAGTACAGCAGGAGAATATTAATAAAGCGTTCACTTCATAATATTTCACTTGCTTGCTGAGGACTGTACAGTATGTAAACAACCGAGTATGAATAAAGCAGGACGTACGTCATCTAACGTGAAACTTTTGTAACAGAAGTCAGCAATAAAAACGAGACATGGCTCGCAAGAGAGAGAGAGAGAGAGATAGAAAGACGCTTATTACAAGGAAATATATAGTACTTATTACAGTACAGTAGTGCACAGCACTGGTGCATAATCTCCACCGACTCATACAAATAATCCCTTCAATTATGAGTCTTATCCCACCAGCAGAGCATGAAATGCACTTCGTGAACGAATACTCATCATGCATTTAAAAAAAAAACAAAAAACAACCGGTGAACCCTACTGTATATTAAATGCTGCTGTATATGTACCGTATGCATGTATACTGTATTCAGTACAGTACATTGCAATGATTATACAGTATAGCAGCATACAGGTGGAATGTTCAGCCCAGCATCATATCTTTCCTCACTCTCAGCAGTATTTCGCGTGTGTGTGTATCGAATCATTCAATCAATCATTCATTGCAACAGGTGCAGCTCGTCGTCCGACGACACCGTCAAGCTGTTCGGAGAAGACGTCGCTCCCCTGAAGGAGTACTGCGGCCAGCACTCCCCTCCGCCGCCCGCATTCCTGTCCCCTGGCCCGAACCTGCTCCTCAAGTTCGTCGCCGCCTCGTCGGCCGCCTCCTCTGCAGCCATCGGCGTCTCGTCGTCGATGGCAGCACATCAGCAATTTGCCAGTGGCGACAGACTCGTCCGCGGCTTCAACGCCACCTTCCGTTTCGTCTCAGGTATACAATACAGTATTTATAAATACTGTATATAGAGAAAAGCAAAGAAAAAGTTCAAATACAGTATTAAATGCATGTATATATGCAGACTTTGCCATGAAATTCGGCGAGATCGACAAGAGGTTCCCCTGCGGGTTCCTGTTCAACAGCTCCAAGCGGGCCTCGGGCGAGATCACGTCGCCCAACTGGCCCGGCCTGTACCCGAGGCAGACCGAGTGCCACTACCTGTTTGTGGGCAGGCCGCATCAAGAGGTGAGGCTCACGTTCGCAGACGACGACGACGACGACCACGACGGGATCAATAAGGGCGGGTTCCACGTGCGCGGGCATTTGCCGTGCGACGGAGACGGAGACGAGAGGTGAGTTATGAATGATTACTGCTGCTGCTGTGCATGAACATGTATTTCCAAAAGGAAATATCAGTTGCTGTTGTCGTCCTTAATCCTCCCCATCGAATATTGCATGTATAATATACATTATACATTATATATACTGCTGCAGTGACGCCGACTACGTGCTCGTGTCCAACTCGCTGTGGGAGCCCGACCCCGTGTATCGGCGGTACTGCGGCCGACGAGTGCCTCAGCCGGTGGTGTCCGAAGGCGCCTTCTTCCGCCTCACCTTCGTGTCCGGCGGCGGCAACGAGAACGCCACGGGCTTCTCGGCCAGGTACTCGTTCCAGGACCAGCAGGTCTTCTCGGCCGACGGGTTCAGCCGAGGCCATCGTCTCGTCCACCACCACCACCAGTCGTCGCCGATGATGTCGATGCTGGTCTCGTCCTTTCTCATGGCTGGTGAGTGTCTGTCTGTCTGTCTGTCATCTGCGTGTGTCTGCTGTACATAGAATATCAAGTTGAAAATATGCACCAAATGTTTGTAATTAAATATGTGAAATACAGCATGAGGGATCGATGAGCAGCAGATGAGAGTGAATGTAGCACTATATAGCTCACGCTATTACTGCTGCATCACTCCCTCAGTTGTTTCCAACATCATTGCGCTCAAAGTTATATATACATCATACACCTATACCTCGTTCGTCATCAAATATACAGCATAGACATCACCTTCACATGTGCTGTGCATATACAGTATTACTTATTGTATGCGTGTGTTTATTTCTTCATTCTTCCTATTATTGCAGGGTGTCTGGCTGTGTTGCTGACAGTGGAACGATTAGTCTTGGCAGGACAGCAGTTTCATCCAGTAGCAGCAGCAGCAGCAGCAACTTGACCTGCTGTATATAATCATCCAGCTTGCCGGTGTGTAACGACAGCATGCACTGACTCCACGCACCCTGCTGCTGCTGGATTGAATGGAAATGACTCGTGAAATTCTATCTACGACCTGTATACTGATGATTTTCTCCTGATGTCGTCGCCTATGCTGATGTTGGTCGACAACGAGACGATGTGTTGCTCCTCCTTGTATATTGCCTGTCGTCGTCGAGGGAAAGGAGTTTTCCTTGTTCTTTCCTCACGAGGATTATATCCCTGCTATATATGCATTCTCATGCTATATACTGGAAGAAAAAGAGAGGGTTTGCCGCCATGCTGGGCTGGCTGCCTCCCTCTCATCCCAGCCAGCACTTGTGATCTGAATAGGGTTTCTGCTGAGATATAAATTATATATATATATATATAGAGAGAGAGAGAGAGATTTACGAAGTTTCGTAAATTGTTATAGATTGTCCAAGTGTTAGGAATAAGGATATCGAGGGCTCGTCGTCGTATATTAAGCGAGTAATGTATACGAAAGAGAAAAAGAGTCTTTGATATATTATGCAGGTAAGGAAAAGCTTTTTTTTTCTTCTTCTTTTGTCTCACAGCTTTACGCGGAAGACGATGAGGAACCCCTTTTTGGGTTTCCACTTTCCAGCAGATGATGAGAGTGTTTGGTTTTTTTTCTTCTGCTTTTTGAAAAAATGTATATATAAATAATTATTAAAAGACTGATGATGATGATGATGGTGGTGCTCCGAATGCAGCATCACATCATCAGCAGGGGGAAAAAAAGAAACGACAAAGAGACGTCGTCCAGGAGAAAGGTTCCGTCTTTCTTCTTCTCAATCAATCAATTATTCAGTTCATGATGGATTTGCTGCTGATTAGGTAAACTAAACCGTACTATGTATAGGATGATACGCGCGTACATTTTGAAGCCTTATAATTGATGTCCAATACATCCTCTCATTGCGCTGTGGCCTGCTGATGGATCGATATAGAGGATAGAACTTATCGATTGTTGACGATTACGCACGTACGTGCAGTACTTGTGTGGCACAATAATGAGTTACCGACTCGTCTTGCGTGAGTTGCACGTCACCTCATGCTTGGCAAACGACCGACAATATATTACAGTACATCAGTGCCTCCGGAGATTCTCAAAACAAGTGTTGGCCATACAGGAATCTGTAATGGCATTGTAGATGACGTCTGATAAATGAGGTGCTGCTATACATAGCAGGTGTGCATGCAGGTCTGCTGCTGCATGCCGATCGACCTGTTCATGGATCTTCATTCTCCATTTTAAAAATCGCAATCACAAGTACTGTATATATAGAGATCATAGCTTTATATATGCATCGGGTGCCATTATCATGCACAAGGGGGAAATGAACGGAAAACAAGAGTGAACTTTATCATTGGCAATCAACGGAATCGAAAAGAGTCGTTTTCACGCATGAGGTGACTCATCACTTCATCAGTCGTTCGTATATTATAGTGTGAGACATGGCGTGGAGTGCTGCTGTGCTGTGCTACTGCTGCTTTTTATTGAACATTCTCGTGCTGCTGGTTTTTGAAGCCCATGCTGCTGATTGATCGTATATATATAGTTGACTATTCCCGAGGATCGAAGGTTATTTTGAGCAGAGATGTGCACTGACTCTGCACTTGTTGATGGATCGATTGATTGTAGATGATGATGTTGATGTGTATATTTGATGCCCCGCCGCCGGGTGTGTGATAGTGTGCCAGTACCGTACGCATTAGTATGCCCATCATCCACCTTCTGCTAAAATACCGTGCCCGCAGGACTGCAGCACTGGATGCTGGAAAAAAAAAAAACGAAATCCGCTCGCGTTTCTTTTTCGTCTTGATTCATTCATCATCTGCAGTCGTGCTGATGGTCATGGGTCTTTTTTTTTTGTCACTGTACTCTGATGGCGGTATGATGAGGGATGACATTGTTTCGCATCGTTGGCACGCTATATACGTACTGACCCTCGATCGTCGAATGCATGCTGTCCATGCAGAGTCGTGTCATTCTGGTGCGGATATAGCAGTGTTGCCATCAGCAGCAGGAATAATAATGCGGCTGTTTCTTGGTCATTCTGCTGGTCGTCTGCTGATGGGGTGGATGATTGAAAATGCCGGCATTATAGTTGTCTAATACTACTGATGATGTGCTGTACTTTAAATCCCGCGTCCATCAGGTTTCGTTTTCCGTCATTCTTTCTGTCTCTTTATCTTCGTGATTGTCTTTTCTTCTTGGTTTCACTGACTCATTATTCCCACCGGTGCAATAATACGGAAGATGAGAAACTGATGGTGAATAAATTTTTAAAAATGGAAGAAAATGAAAAAAAAATAGAAGGATCTATGTACCGTTGTTCGAACAAATCGACCCGTTCGGCTGGTCTCTGTCATTATTCATTCAATCCTGGCGTGTATATGTAAGGAGGTTTACAAGTTTGCTGGTCACTATATGCCTCGAATAAGTAATTATACCTCGTCGTCCTAAATAAGCATCGTACATATATATCATGGCTAATTTGGGAATATCGACGATTATATGCCGCTTTATTAAAGCAAAGCTTATTACGTTCACACATAGTATTTTGATGCATAAACTGAAGAAGAACGGATTCAGAAGGACTATCTTCAATACTGTATAGGTATATACCGGCGAATTCCTACATACACAACAGATCAGTGAAGGACGTTTCGGTCAACCTTCTCATTATTTCCCAGCAAATACTGTATCCCTGAGTGCACTCGTATGTAAGGAACGTTACCAAAAGCAACAGATCAGCTTTTCCATAATTTATTTTGGAAAAGAATTGTCCAATTTCTCACAGTAATTATAGGGAGGATGTTTGCGCAAGGAATCTTTATAAATTTTACTCCAGTGAGAATACGTTATTGCGCGAGCTTTTGAAAGACTGCCAGCAAATTTCTCTAGAAAAAAAACTATCATATGTACTAGCAAACGATAATTTTCGTATAAAAATGTCCCATCAAAAATTAAATGACGATCTTCTTGCATATCATCTTTTCTCCTTGTAGCTTTAATGCCATCGAATCATCAATTAGGAATGTATATAACAGCATTCTTTCGGATCGTCACCACGCAACAATAATAATAATAAGAAAAACAACAACAAATGCGAACCGGGACATATTTGCAGATGCACACATACATTGGATACCATCACACAGTTTCATCCAGCATAATACCGTAAACAAACTGAAAATGAAAAAGAAGAAAAAAATATTGCAAAAGAATGAGAAATGAATCGGCGTATATATAGTCACACGTATCACCACTGTTAGCAGCAGCAGTCAACTACTTGGGTGAGGTGAGGTGAGGTGAGGTCAGGTCAGGTCACGGAGTAGCGTCCACTCGGAAGATGCCGTTCCTCTCCCTGAGGGCAAAGAGGAAGATGAGGAGGACGGCGACCGGAAGCAGGATGCAGCAGACGATGCCCGAGGCGACGAGGATCTGGAAGGACCGATTGTGCCACGTGGCGCCCTTGCGGGGCTGCACTTGCAGGTACTCCTCGTCGATGGTGTCGAGTGGAGCAGGTGGTGCTCGTGATGAAGGATGAGGCGCCATTCCCCGTCACGAATTCACGACCACATTATCCTGCCCGCGGGGGGTTGTTTTTTCTTCTTTCTTTTTCTTTTCTTGCGGCCTATAGTTGAATGGCTCTGATCATTCCCTCGAGCACGTGTACGATATAATGAGGGTATTCTGTACAGCAGTGTACTCCTTTTTCTTGTTCTTGTTGTGGTTGTTGCTGATTTTTCAATTATATTGCTGCACGAGAACGTTCTATATGCTCCGACTGTTTTCAGCACCAGCAGACGTCCGAACCAGCTGCTGTTGACAATGATTTCAGAAAGAAGAAAATGAGTTGAGAAACACATGAGCATGCTGTGGATCGATGCTGAAGAGAGAGACCATTCAGCGATCGCAGTTAATCCCCGGGTCGCCGTTCAGCATGAATTCTCGAAAAACAGACGACATCTTCAAGTTCAATAAGCAAGAATGAATGGGAAAAATGAAAATCACAACAAATGCGGGGGACACCGTTTCCCCCCTGCGCGCAGTGGGGATTTCTATTACGAAGGAAATTACTGTATGCGTGTCTCGAAATTAATCGATATCTTGTCGGTAAGAATAACTCTTTTAGTTCGTACGTCTCAATAACTGCAAATCATTGCCCTTGTATATAGAGGTATATAAATGCTGTCATTTTTGCTAACTGAAGATCTAAGTATATATACAGTACTGTACTTGCAGAACGTCATATTCACTCAAGATTGAAAATCTCATTCTGAAATAATAATAAAAAAAGTTTTGAGATTTTAATACAGTTGATGGACCTTATTGTTGAATTGTCAAATTTTTGTTCCATCCGATTAATTTTAGACATAGACAACAATATTTTAGAGGCGTTTCTGATGCTGGGGGACCCTAATTATTATAAGGGCAACAACATGTAAGTGGATGCTCTTGAAACGGGAGTGAGTGTGATTAATCCAGGCCAAAAATTTCACTAATTCTGTACAGTATACATATATGCTGTATTTCATTTTTTCCCAACAAAAATTGTGGTTTGTTTGCTTAAAAAACTCCAGAATACAGCAGTAGTTGATTTTCTATGCATCATCCCTGTTATTTATCGAGAAATTTGACTGCAGTTGAAAGAGATGAGCCATATCGATGTGAATAGGATATTTCATCATAGGAAATGAATAACATTCCAATTTGGGTCAATTTTTATCTTTTCTTGAACCATGATCATCCGTATCGCGGTGCCTTTGTAAAGTTGTGAATACAGTATTTTTGAATAGATGAATCATCCGTCACTCTCCCTCTCTCTCTCTCTCTCCATGTATAGTAAATTACAGATAAAACACCATGTTTATTACATGTAGGGTATATGCTGCAAAATTACTGCTATAAATTCATACAATCACTGCAGCTGATGTTCATGCTCACCTGCATCATACAGCCCTCTCGCATGCCATAACGTCGTTTTCTTCAACAGCATGCAACACACAAGTACAATACTGTATATTTAGTACGTGCTGGTTCAGACAAAAAGCATCACTCGCAATACCGTAATTTATTTCACTCCGCCAACACAGCCCAAGGCACTGATTGAATAATGTGACCATCAACAAGAAGATGATGGTCGGATATAATGAATGAAGATTCCTTCAGCAGCACTTTTGCAATAATTAACGCTATGATCACGTGGTATATATACTGTATCATCTACGAGTATTTTCTCCCACAAATATGGATTGGCAACATTCACCGGATGGATGCTGACGATATGATGACCGACGACCTCGATCGACGAAAACCAGTTGGTGGATTTCAACAAACTACTCTATAGTCACTGGGTGTGTTTTCGCAGCTGATATTAAACAAATATTCACGTGAGGGAGAAGAATGTTTTTCTCAAAAAATCGCTGGGAAAGTGCAGCGACGTTCCCTTTTCTTTCTTTTTTTCTCGCTCGTCATGGGGCAGGCAGCATACGGTAAACGACATTCAAGAATCAGAAGCTATATAGGAACACTATATGAATGACCAACACCCCCGTTATTCATTCATCGTACAAATAAAAAATAATAGTAGGAGGCAACTAATAATGTGCCATTTGACTTTATTTTTTTTCCGGATTCATGTACTCATGCACCACACGCAATTGGTTATAGTCACCCACATTGGGACATGAGTGATCAGACTTATAATGATGGGTATTAAGCTGAATTTCAGTCTGAAACTTGGCACCATTATTAGGTAATTTAGTAAATGTTGTAAATGTATCGTATACTTGCAGCACTGCTACACATAGTATATGCCGTTCATCTCAATGAGTTGCTATAACATCATATACAGTACCACCTTTCATGACAATAAGAAACGCGTGCGCTGGAGAAATGTAAATGTTAAAATCACGTGTAGCGTATATATGGGTCTCAAATAACAAGAATGAATAAGGTCAAGATCGCGAAATCAAAGTTCAAAGAGTTTATAGGAAAGCAAGTCAAGCGAGGAAAAAACTAGTATGTATAATGTATAGTGACTGCTGATGGTTTCACTCGGGCAGAATGATATTGAAATAAGCATAGCAATAGGGAAACCACACGCGCAAAGATGACGATCGAGGCCAGCGGATGACTTATTTTTCGAAAACGCGTGGGTGTCGACGGAAAAGGTTCTTTTTCTGGCGACAACAGATAAGGAAGGACAAACTCGCAATGCGGGAATTTTTCATCACACTTTTTCCACCTTATCTGCAGCAGTTGGAGTCTTTTGTCGCCTTATCTCCTTGTTTCCAGCGCGGTTTTGCCGATTGACTCGTCGCCGCCGTCGTCGTCATCTCGATATTGAGAACCCGTTGATTTGCACTGTATAGTATACGTAGCATTGTACTGATGGATGTACATGCACGAATCATTGATTTATTCTGCAGCTATTGGATATGCAACACGATGGATCTCATGGTTGTGGGGTTTGCTGGAAAATGACGTACTGCGTTTTCCATTCTGTAATTCTTGAATATTGTTTCATAAATATACACGCGGGTTAAAGGCGAATGGGTTTGAAATTGCTGCACAACACAGCATGCCCAAATTTATTCCAACCACCCCCCGCATTCAGGAATCCAGTCCAAGCTCAAGTACACAGCAGTGGTACCCCACTCTATACAAACATCATTTGTTCCAGAGCTATGTTTGTGGTGCGATAAGTTCGTAATGCAAAACACAATTTCCCATATACTTGTATGGGAAATTGTTTAATTTCTTCCAGCAAACAAGAAGAAAATAACATTTTTTTTCTTGCATAAAGCGGTTCTGTATTGTTTTTGTTTGGCCCTTGTCACATGCAACATGACAGCTATTTGACCGTCGTTGCATGTTACAATGACAGTCAAATGACTGTTGTCACATGTGACAATGCCACACAAATTTCAGTGTTCCGAGACCATTGTCTCAGAACACTGAAATTTGTTTTCGGACTAAAAAAAAAAATTTTCATAGTACGAAATTTGTTTGTTCTGCAGGGGTGAAAATAGCGGTTCCCCCCGCCCCCCCCCCCCCCCCCAGAAATGGGCCCCCCCCCCCCCCCCCCCCCCCCCCAGAAAAAAAAAGTTCGTTCAGTGGAACATTCACACCACAGGGGGTTCGTCGTGCGAGGTACCACTTATGTAAAGAGGAAAATATGCTGGAAATTTTAGGAGCAAACAAGCATTGAGTTGCATTCTGCATGAGTAAACTGCTTATGTTGTATGGATCATTAAAAGACCCCATACCTTATTATATACAAGTCAGACTTTAACGTTAGACATAAATTGAATGCATTTCACTAGCTGGTCTCAGTGCATTTGTCGAAGGCATATTACAAATACTGTTGCAAGACAAAATTATTTAAATTTGGCATGTTTCTTTCTGACGAGGATGAATTTATGGCTTAATTGAGTACCAGTAAACGAATATAGTGACGTGAGGTCGAGCAGCATCAACAGTCTGTGACCTGATGATGAAGTCAAGCCAAAAGAAAACGCCCCGGATAGGACCTCAGTCTACTCTCAGCACATCAGCATCGAGTACAGCTAGCGCAGAAGAACCTTGACTTTGGCCAGAGTCAAAACAAATCAACTACTGATGCATCAAGAAAAAGAACAATTTAAAGAAAACAAGTCTTCTACCAATACGAATCTTCCGCGGCCCCCCCCAAGTTGTTCAAACAGCAGTACTGCTAAGCGCCAAACTCGGCTCAGCTGTCCGCATCAGCTGACTGACTTGAGCATCAGCAGGCAGCATCTCGTGCATCTGCATCACGGAAGATGATGACGGGTGTTGATGGTGGCAGCAATATAGCAAGCAGTCCTTTTTGTGGTTGTCATCGTGGTGGAGATGCTGCTCGTCGTGTACTTGCACACCGCCAAGAATGTGCTGATGATCCGATGACCCGCCGAACGTGGTTTGAGTGCTGGAATGCGTCTTTTCAATCATGGCATCAGCACCTCCTCCTGCTGCTGCATCAGTACCCGTCGTCGATGTGAAGTGACTCAACCAGCAGCACTTCCGGACTCTACGGCTTCTCGTCCCGCCGTACTTTTTCTTGTGGCACTCGGCTCGACTGCTGTCCCACGACGACCCCTGCGTGTCTGACCTGGACATGAGGAATTTCGGGGACGAGTGTGACTTATTCTGCTGCTTCTGATGATGATGATGATGATGGTGGTGGTGGTGGTGCGGGGTGTCTGCTGGTGCTGCTGAGGCTGAAGAGTTGCAGGTAGTTCTGCTGCCTGCTGGGGTTCCCGGGATGCTCGACGAGTTATTATTCCGTCTCCCTACACCCGGCCAACATCTTTGAAAGAATACATTCCAATAATGGAACACTAACCAATCGAGTGCATCTGTCTCAAAAACACAATATAGTGAGGCAGCAAGTATGCTTTGCAATTTATTCGATGCCACTTCTTTTGTTTTTGGTTTTAACGCGGCATTATTGCAACAACGAAACGAAAACACGCAGATCATAAACATCGCACATATAACTTTGAGAATAACATGCTATATAATAAAGCTCATGAAATTAAGGTACACGCTGGAGGGGGCGGGAAACAAATAAATACAAAGGAAAAATGAAGTTACGGATGTGAAGAAAGGCTAACATGACTGGAAAAAAGGCATTACAGTATACTGCTGGAGAATTGATGCGATTTACTCTCGAATTCCACTTTTTGAAGCAAAACCGGAGAGGTTCGAGGTGAAAAGGGGATTTCTGGATCTGCAGTAAGATACGAGGCAAGGATTCCTTTATACCATGCGTCAAAAGGGACGGCTTTCTTTTCATTGCTTAATCCCCGTCCAGAGAGTACTGCATACTGTGAAAAAAAAATGAAGATAGCAATATGGTTTGAGAGGCATTTTCAATCCCAGCACTTTCTCCTCCGTATACACAGCATCATCATTTTCTCAATTCCAGAATTGTCTTCTGCATGACCAAGGAAAAAAAAGGCAAAGACTGATCAAAATACAATACCAACAACAACAACAACAAAAGTATTTCGCCGCCACAACCCAGGTGATGAGCCAGGCCAGGAGCAGCGGCGCCGTCCGTCGAACGACGGCCAGGGCCCGCTGGTGGCCGTAGTCCAGGAGTCGGGTCCGATGTCCCGGTCGAACCTTTACCTGGACCAGGCCTCGAGGACTGCGCGCAGACACCAAGCGCCAGATGCCAGCTTAGGCATACACGATGAGTCCCAGTGGCACGAAGAATGCGGCCAGGGCGTAGCTGGCCATGTAGACTCGGTTGGCGACTGTGCGCGACATCTACACAGGCAGTACAAAACATGAATGCATTCTGACGGGAAGGTGCTGATGATGAACAAGATGTCGCCAGAACAGCACTGCTGGCTCAATTCCAAGTCCCAATAATACATTACTGTAGTTCTATTCTGCATATTCCTCGTCCAATATATATGCATTCATACATCCGTATCAGTTGATGCATATTTTGTGTTTTCTCACATTTCTGCTGCATTATTGTCAAATTTGTTAGCTTCTTTCTGTTATTCAAGCTATTGATTTCAATTCATATCAATTTCAATGATCCAAATCATATACTGTACAGTAATGTACTGTATATACAGTACATTCATGACCTTGCATGAATCCGATAATTCACGCATGAATAAAAAGCGCTTCAAGGGATATTGAGATGTAAAACACGGGTCATTCATGTCATGACAGCATAAAGCGCTATACCTCATCGTACATGGACAAGTTTTTAAACGTGTTTGCGCAGGTGTCGCTCCCTTTTTGCTGGAAAAAGTCTCAAGGCAAAGACACACGTACACCAAGTAAACATGTACAGCCTTGTGCACCAACAGCACTCACCATGTCATAGGAGCAGGTGGTCAAGTAGCCCTGTGGCGCATAGCGGACGCCCAAGTGGTCGGGGGTCAGCAGTGGCACCAGCGGGAAAATGCAGCCGTAGGCCCAGAGAGCCGCGACCGAGGCCAGCTTCTTCCAGTGCTGGGCCCGGCAAACGCTGCTGCCGGCCCCCTGGCCAGTCGACGACGGCGGGCGCCTGTTTCGCAACACGCCGCAGTATCGCTCCACTGCGATGGCGCCGATGGCCGAGATGGACACGGTGCCCGACACTCCCGCCGTGAATCCGATCACGTCACACGCTGTGCAACATGACGACGAAGTGCCCTTTTCACTTGATCTTTCAAAATCTCCATTTTCAGAAATTTAAATTCAAGCTAGGAGACTTTCTGGCCACATATAGTGTACAGAATGCAACATGAATCCATGATTTTATTGAAGGCGCCGTGAAAAAAAAGGATGAATAAGTTGCTGTGTTTCAACACTATTTAATAACTTTAAATGAATTCGAATAGAGTTTATTTTTTAAAATTTGATTCGTCAAATTTCAGAATCCGATTGTTCGCTGTGTGGAATTGGTAGAAACAATTTTCCAATTGAATTCCTTCCTCCGAAAGTAGATAAATGTAAACCAATTCTTTTAATTATAGGGTCTTTCATAAAAGTACAGCATCAAACCATTATTATAGCTTTTACGTGCGA
This sequence comes from Notodromas monacha, assembly GCA_905338405.1. Classification (NCBI taxonomy): domain Eukaryota; kingdom Metazoa; phylum Arthropoda; class Ostracoda; order Podocopida; family Cyprididae; genus Notodromas; species Notodromas monacha. The sequence continues at coordinate 35,237 of CAJPEX010000125.1, read as the reverse complement.
TCGTGTCTCGAACCTAGTATTTTTTCCGTCATTATTTTCGGGGTAAGTTGTGTTCTATGATAATGATGCCATCATGGTCGAGTCCATTTTTTGAACCGTGAACGGATCAATCAAGAACCTTTTTTTTCAGTCAGTCATTACATTTCGAGTCAATATCAATGTACGAAAATACTGTTCAATTGAGATTGTCTCGCAGAAAAGGTTGCTTCATTTTCCTGCCCATCCAGCGACTCTCATTTTCGTTCAAAATGCCCGAAAAATGCAGCGTTGGAGTAGACTGATGGCTGCGATGGGGTTCTAAAGTCGCGGAAATGTTGAAGCGATCACCGTCAAGAGCCAATATTGGAGGTGATGAAGGTTCGCTTTTTTTTAATACTGTACTGTATTGGTAACCATCAAGTCTCTCTACGACTTACCAAGTACACTTTAGGCTTGGACATTTTGGCCATTTTCGGAATGTCTTTGTTCAAATTAAGTTTTTCCCTGCATGAATAGAATCTGTTCCTCTTATTGTCAGCCTGCGTCAAAGCACGCATCTATAGATTGTTTTTGAATTTTGTTTGCAGTACTGTACGTAAGTGGAACTGGAGTGTGCGGGAGACTATATACTGGTACGACGATTATCTTATCTCAGCATCTTAACTTGATTAAATAAGTAACGCATTTTTTGGGTCTTGTATAAGTGTTGATATCAAGACAAACATGGATATATGGCACATGTGTTATAATTCTCATGAATGCAAGGCTCGCCAACAACTGTATACAGTAGATTATACCAGTGTATATAGCATAGGATAGGGTCTTCACCTGCCACGCCCAAATAAGGGCCGCCGAAGAAGGAGTCCACGGCAATCAGTGGTATGACGGACAACATGAGCAGGTCGCTGGCAGCCAGGTTGACCAGCAGCAGGGAGTTGGCCCTGCGTCGCAGAGGACGCAGGGCTGCGAACAAGGCAATCACTGCTGCATTCAACGCGGATCCGACGACGAAGAGCAGCGTCGTGACGACCAGCACTGCGTCGTGCTGCCACTGGATAGGCACGGGCCACTGGAACCACAGCGGACTGGCCCGCTGCACCAATTCCGGGCCAAACTGGGCCAGCAGGACGGACCACTGTCCTGCTGCCGGGCTGCTGCTGGACCCACTATTATTGCTGTTGATGGTCTTTTCCTCTCTATCATTGAAAGGCATTTCTTTCTTCCCTATTTTTGTATTTATTTTTTACAGTTCGCGATTCTGCGTGGCTTATTTACATGCTGCGATTTGAGTGTTGGTCAGCAGAAATAAATGCCTCTGTTTGTTTTTTATTTCTTTTTTTCACAATAGAAATCGTCTTTCAGGTGTCTGTCACACTGATGTGCCACATCTGCACAAAGCACCATCGCATCCCATACCTTTATATAAACCCCGCCTGCTGCTGCTGATGTGTATAGAACTCGTCGTCCGCCATCATGCTGTGTTTTAAATTTTCAAAATGTTCAGACTGCGCGTGCAAAATTCAGCAACCAATTCTTCTTTTCTTTATTTGTCGTGCACTCGACTCCTGCTCATCCTCATCCTCATCGTCACAATAACACATAAAGTCTGCATCGTCATGACGAGTGCAAAATTCTTTTGCTAAGCCTTGCCTTCCTCCTCAGACGGAGCAAAGTGTTTTTTTTTTTCTTTTTCAATCCGATTTTCCAATCTCGTCGTGTGAATATTTGAGCTGCATGTGTTCTGGCAAGGTTGTGCTGAGCCCTTTTTATCGGATAATCTCATTTTTGATTGCCAGGCGTTTCAATAGCTAAAAAGTCACGCGCTGCAGTTTTTCGGTCGCACAAGAAATGTCTTTTTTTATTTTTTCCTCACCCTTGTTATTTTTTCCGCGCGAAAAAGGTCAATCAAGGCTCGCTTTCTCTCTCTCTCTCTCACACTTCACTGGGGGACAGCATACAGCACCTCATTTTATGTAAAAAAAAAAAAAAAAAAATGTTAGGTGAAAAGTTGATGGTGGAACCGTGGGGCCCTGGAAAACTTGAGGTTGCCAAGTTTGCCTGACACGAGGCCCATGGACTCCGCCTTGAGCATGACGGCCTTGAAAATGTTCTTCTCTTCCGACGTCATTTCCCCGTTCTCCACGACCACTTTCGGCATGACGAACTGGCCCTGGACACTGTCCGACGACTCCTGTTGAGGACGAGGTCGACCGAGGTCATCCTCATCGGAGTAGTAGGGGGAGTGGGGCGGGAAACTCTGATACACTTGGGTGTCAGGATTACTGAGGGTGGTCAACTTGATATTATTATTATTATCAATATTATAATTACTATAATTTTTATAATTATCATTATTCTTGGGTGCTGGTGGAGCAGCACTCATCGCTCTTATTAGTGTGTTTACGTTCGATGGCCGCGGGGTAGTTCTTGTTCTGGGGAAGGTCGTCAGCAGGGGTTTCCCCACATTTCTCAGTGGCGGCGATGAGGACAACGAGGCAGTGCTTCGCCAAACTGCAATAAAAGGAGAGACCGTGGATATGACACGGTACTGTATATAATGGAAGAAGTAACACGGTATAATACGGCAATGATGGCACCTCTTATTGATTCAAACTCGAATATAGATATCCCCGTGAATGTGAATTTTTCGCCATCACCCATCGCACGATGGATGATGTCCTGTTGCACTTTCTGCGAATACATCAGCAGTAACTACATATAGCCAATATATGAGATGCATGCAGGCGGGTGGCGAATTGTTCAAGAATGATACGCCTCATTTATCGGTAAATTTGTATCATTGAAGAAATGCCGTTTTACTCGCATTTACTGTACTGTATCATGCACCGTATACCTGCACTTGGCCTCTTTGTCCTGCTGCTGCTGCCGGGCTTCGCAGTCGGCTTTTGGGCGTTTCTCACGACGGAGGTGCCATAAGCAGCAACCCTCTTTTCCGCGTCGGGCCTCTGGGCCCAAACTCGGTTTGCATTCGATCCTCCAGCAGCAGCTTGAAGCCTCGAGTTCATCATTGTCATCCACAGCCGCTGTCTCATCTGCATGTCTGTGGACGAGAAAGAGTTTATACTGCGTGCTGACTCGAGTTTATTTATACAGGGCAAGCGGGAGAGCCTATATACTGTATACGGTTGCGAATGCGTGTGTGGAAAACTCTTTCCATTATTGTTACTACACCCTAACTAAATTCTCTTCACTGCGAATACTGACCCATATCTACGTACTGCACCTCTTATTGATTCAAACTCGAATATAGATATCCCCGTGAATGTGAATTTTTCGCCATCACCCATCGCACGATGGATGATGTCCTGTTGCACTTTCTGCGAATACATCAGCAGTAACTACATATGGCCAATATATGAGATGCATGCAGGCGGATGGCGAATTGTACAAGAATGATACGCATCATTTATCGGTAAATTTGTATCATTGAAGAAATGCCGTTTTACTCGCATATACTGTACTGTATTATGCACCGTATACCTGCACTTGGCCTCTTTGTCCTGCTGCTGCTGCCGGGCTTCGCAGTCGGCTTTTGGGCGTTTCTCACAGAGGTGCCATAAGCAGCAACCCTCTTTTCCGCGTCGGGCCTCTGGGCCCAAACTCGGTTTGCATTCGATCCTCCGGCAGCAGCTTGAAGCCTCGAGTTCATCATTGTCATCCACAGCCGGTGTCTCATCTGCATGTCTGTGGACGAGAAAGAGTTTATACTGCGTGCTGACTCGAGTTTATTTATACAGGGCAAGCGCGAGAGCCTATACTCGTATACGGTTGCGAATGCGTGTGTGGAAAACTCTTTCCAATATTGTTATTGAAGAAAAAAATAAACGAGACAAAACTTGACACGACTAAGGTTACAAGAATTGTTAAAATGCCACGGTACTGTATCTATTGTGCTAAACTTGATTCTCGGTGACCAGCAGATTAATATTCTTCGGAGAGCCAAAAACAAAAATACAGTTCTGGGATAAAATTGACGCTATTATTCAGGTCGTATATTCTGAGAGATAAAGAAAAAAAATCGCACTTATTGTGTGTCACGAGCATTGTGTATCTGTCTTCCTGCTTCATATGCTGCATACAATATTTTGAAAAAAAAATCAGAGATTTAAAAAATCCTGATAGTTTATGTTTGATTTCAAAGCATGCGTAAATACTTGGCGTGCAGATATGTCCGTGCAGTGAATCGCATCAAGTACAATTTTTCAAATGCCGTACTGTATGTATGTCAAGTTGATTTTCAATGCAACTGGCTGATGTTGCATTTCTGTTGAAAATTTGGAAATGCCTGAGAGAACGCGTTGCGAAAATTCTCATTCATCAGACCCATGCAGGAAGAATTCGAAATGAAATGGATGAGGACTCGGCGAAAAGAAACAATTCAATATGTGTGGAGATACAAGTGACACCTACATGATAGCCTCTCAACGAATTAATCAAAGCAATAGAAAAAAATGATCAGAAAAGCTATCGTTCTGCTCAATCTGGAAACAAATCCATCTTTCACGTTTAAAAACATACGCGACTCCTTCTGCGGAAAATCAAGATATTGTACCCAGCAATCAACTCTTGTCGACTCGACTAACACAAAACAGGAGCCTTCTTCAATTATCCGCCAATTATTATGCAAACTTATTGGACTATTAGAAATAGTTTAATCCTCACACACTGTATATGCTTGGTTATACGTATCAGAAAATCGATACAGTTTGAACTCGCGGCATTTTCTATTTTACCAAACAATTGGCCCGCGTCCATCAGCAGTGGTCTCGGAATCCAGCCCTTTTCTCCCGACACCGTCCTTTTAGTCCGTTTCTTGATCCGATCATAATCTCCAAACACGTTTCGCATACAATCGAAGACCATCAGCATGCCAACAATAGCCACTGATGGATTCATGTCACTAATTAATTCAGTGCCCCACTCACCACAACACAGAGCCTCAATAATAGAGAGGAAGAAAAAAGCACGAATAATAAAAAATCAAGACAACAAACATAGCGTATTTAAACGACGCGTTCGTTCGGGCTACAATAACGGAAGAAAACCCTTTGGAATTCATGGTTTCACTTATTCAATATGATCTTTTTTCAAAGTTTTAAAATACATTTTTGGTTCGTTTGTCAATTCGCAATATATCAAGAAAAAGGATCGATTGTCTTCCGCGCCTATCGAGCAAAGTATGGACACTGATGCCCATCATCGTATCGTGTTGTGATTCGTTTGAAAACAGGATGACGGGCTCCTGCGTCGATGATTCTGACCCGGCGCGGGTCACGTTTCACTGGTGATTCCCGACACTTTCGGTTTCGGCTCGGTCATTCGTGACAAAAATGCCTCTTCCCCCCGAATGACAGACCATCGCGGGGGAAGAAAAGCCATGATTATTCGTCATTTGCCGACTTTATCACGCTTTTTTTTTTCCTCTTTCTGTCCCCCCTCTCGATTGCCTCTTTTATTATACGTCGCTGCTGGCGACGTGTCGTCGTTAACACGAGGAAGGACATGCGCTCAGAAGTTGGACGGAGACGCGCTTTCGCTGCTCATAACATCGCGTGAACCTGCGTATATATAAGGCACTGCACTCAATATCCCCAGGAATCAACCAAAGATCAACATTTACATTTCCTAAGTATAAACCATCACAGCATGGTGAATTAAAGTCGAATCAAGCTCTTGCTGTATAGCAAAGCGTCATGAAACTGGGGATCGATGAATTCTAATCACGCAGCAACAACGCTGTAACTGATTGCTGGGCGGTCCAAGTTAAGTTTTGAAAATGCAATTCCTAAGGTATGTTATACAGTACTTGTGATGCATGAGATCCTCGAGCATTCACGTCATCCCTGAAATTAACAAATGAGGCATCTGCTCTGCAATTCACCGCTATATACTACGTTCACCCAACTTGACCTTTCTTTTGGGCTTCAGCAACATGCATGCATGCAAGTGAGTGCTTGGATGGATGGCGTGCTGTATATATATGTGTGCAGCAGGAATGCCAAATAAGAGGACTGCGTGGGCATATCAGCTTCTCAGCCATCAAGCATGATTTGAGTATGTCTTACGGAGGCATCAAAGTCTATCTAGCTCTCGAGAACACAGTTTCATGAATACACGACGAGTTTCATTCACAACAGCAGCATCCCGATATTGTATACATGCATTTCTGCATATATCTGCCATCATGCAAAGTATCCACAGCGACAATAGTGCATGCAGTGTGAGGAGCCCCTAACACCGACTCGATATTATACGTATGCACCAGGAATATACTTTCGACTCAAATGACAACGTTTCATAATGACGGTCACGCATTTCTGAGCTTGTGGGTGGGAAATCAAAATTGTCAACTGTCATCCCGGCATGCGTGTGGATGTGCTGGATATAAGAATATGCAAGCATGCGTGGATTACACGGGATTGCGCAATAACGGATTAATAAACCCTGCTGATGATTGCTTCTGGAATCACAGGTTTACACTGTAACGAATGATACGCCGATTCTCATTATTGGCATGCAATTATTGGTATGCTGGTGCCAATAATAACTGACCGCCTCAATTGCTGGGTGTTGTTTTCTAACGGGAGTTTTCATTCAGAAAAATTAATTTGCTTCATTTCTGTCACTGCAGCATTATTTCAGGAAGAATACGAAGCAGATCATTAAATACTATTTTTAATACTGTAATTACCTTATACTGTACCTTTAAAAACTCGAAATGGAGGCTACAGACGAGGGGTCAATTCCATGGACGAGGATGAGGCCTATTATTATATGATGGGAAATAACGAGGAAAAAGAAGGACACTCTCTCACGTCACGTGACGTGACGTGACGTGACCCGACCCGATGATCGAGTCCAACCTTGATCGCGTCTGCTGCAGGATCCATCACTCTCAAAACGTCACATCCTGTCCATTGCTTTTCCTGATGCTGACCTTTCCTCTTCCCCCCCCCCTCTTCTGACATGTGGATTTCACCTTAATGGCTTTCCCGACTCTGGTATATATTTTTCCAAAAGTATACGTGCGACATGCTGTGTACATATAGTACATCTCGTCATAAACATGCGGCTTTCTTTCGGCGGGAAAGCTGCATCTTTTGTCATTTGACCTTCGCAGATGACCTTCCTGTTCCGCTTTGAAAACAGGCATTTTCACCGCTAATTTATAACGATATGCTGACCTATTTACGAGACACATAGTATAGCTCATCAAGTCATCATTGACGAAAGCTCTTTTGAATGGCTATTAATATGAATCAACACTTTAATTCAGCCCAAGCGACACTCGTGCTATAATTTCTGCAGAAATGAGACCATATACATTCAATATATTCGTGAAGACTTTAGCAACCTTGAAATCGATCAACCATAAAAGCTTTCCATCAGTTCACACTGCAGGAAATTCCTTTAAAATATATTGCAAAAAAATATATATATATATATCGCCAACATCATATCTGCCTTTGATTTTTTAATAGCACGGTTGGGATTACAATTCGAGCAGACATTCAATTCACCCACAAAAAAACTAAGTATCATCAAGGTCCATGCATTGGAATCGAGTGAATGCACATTATATTTGTCTTTTGTCTCATGTACAATACCATGCCAAATGAAAATTCGGTGCTAGAGTAGCTCTCGTAATTACAGCAGTATATTGTTGGAAAATAAATAAAGGAGAGACAGTAAATGCAAAGACAGGCGAGTTGTAGAGTGAAGTCCCTATAGATGAAATAGTTCCCAGCAGCAGCAGAGTCTCGTCTCTGCAGTTGGACAGATCGCAGGCATCCATCAGTTGATGGGAGTCCCTGAGTAGACAGAACAAGCGCAACTGGAAGGGATTTTTTGCTAATTCTTGTTCTTACCATACGAAGTTATACAGTATACTCAATCTCATCCTGCTTTTCTTATTTATCGTACGAATGACCGAAGAAGAATGTAATACAGGAAGGAAGAAATAGACAAGAAAAGGGGGCTTGTTTCAAGCAACGCGGGAGCTGCCATTGACACGCCTCCGAGTCCAGCTTCAAAAGCACCAGAATCTTTTTATTTTCCTCCTTATTCTTCTTTCCATTCTTTTCCTTGGGCCACGAAGATGTGCCTCGTTTTTCTCTCTTTTTATTGCACAGGGTTGGTTAACTAACAGAAACTGCTCCATTCCTCTACTACATTCCTACAATTCACGTCAACGTTGGCATCTCTTCACGACAAATTTGTGTGGCATTAGTATGAAGAGAAGTCTCGGTCACGGACAAGATTCATGCCTTCTGCCAACGCAAAAATGGAACAAAAACGAAAAAACCACGAGATCCGAAACTTGCCCGAATGTGCACAATTTCAAGTAAGGTCATCACATTATTATTTGGTGAAATTCCTCTATAGGCCGTACGTTCTCAAGGCGGGTTGATTTTAATTTGAGCACGTACGACGAAAAAGAAAACGCGAACTTTTCAACTCAAAGTTACACCCGACTCTGAAAATGGTTGCGAGTTTTCTTTTTAATGATCCTGCGATATACGGTCCACACGAACCAGTAAATATTGTACAGTACCAGAATAATCCTGCCCTGGGATTTTACAAGTGTCAGGAGAACTGTGTACACAAATTTAAATTAACAAAGAGATTTGTTCAGTCTCTGGATGATTAGAAATTAAACTTTCTGGCCTTATTAATTCCTTTTGCGAATATTACTGTACTGTATATACACAATAAAGATGTACACAGCAATCGGCCAGTTCGCAACCAGCCAAAAAGTTATGTGCAAACTTTGTTTCACTCATTTGCAATACAATTGTGCACAACACTTCACAAAGGAAAGGATTTCGCCGGAAAATGGTGCAAGTTTCACACTCTTGCATTTGCTTTAAAATTTATTCAATAAAAAAAAAGACACTTACATGTCCGAAAGGTCGTGACTGACTGACTGAGCAGAGAGAGCGGAGGAAGATACAGAAAAGAGAACTCTATATAAAACTTCCGTATATATGTGCTCAAGACGGCCTAATAGGCTGTTGCTTCATATATTTCGTTGTTGTTGTTTGAAATTTGTATCTCTTTAGAATCACGCGTAACAAATTGGGAACTTCCAAATTTGTTGGTTCTCAGATTTTACTCAAAACCTGTTACTGCTTTGTTTTCTGTCCTTCATGAGGAGAGGAGAGCCATCTGGAAGTCATAAGCTTTTGAAACTGGCCCGTTTGACGACGGGTCATTTATCTCTCCCTAGCTCACACGAGGGTTGTCTTTTAGTCTCTTTTTTGGCAGGATTGCCCATCCCTTCACTGCTTTATTGTATCCATTTTCTTTTGGTGCGCCGAATTCTGTCAGAGCACCGTGATGGAATATCAGTGTTGAGTTTAGGTAGCTAGGGCTTTTGTTGCAGAAAATCCCTTCAAACTGGTCTCCATTCACCCCATCCCACAAATTCCGGGTTAGAGTATAAACTGGTTTGAAGCTCATGCATGGCTTTGCAGGTGACCCACACTGGGATTGCCACTTTAATCGCATTCGTCCGACTCTCAGCACGGATACCGGAATCCAGTGATGCAAATATATAGGATATATAGACAAAACACCACAAGTTTTATAATGAGATATAATCACATACCTGATGCATAAGGGTTTGGGAATAGGGTAGACGTGGTATTACAGTATTTTTGGAGGGGGCACTGCTGCTGGTGAGAAAAGCAGGCTTCATGCTGACCCCGAAACGTTCTTCTTAATACTTCAGATAATTTCGGAAAGGTCAATATTTCAGACCATACCTATAATGCACGATTATCAAATTAATCGTTGGCATGTGCTACCGTGAAATATGTGAAGAAGTTACCGGCATGCTACTCATGAAATTGATGCTCATTGCCTGTATGAAAATGTGAGAGGAAGATAAGAGAGGAACAGCGGAAGCGTGAAATACATTCTTAGCAGAATACGCCTCTATTCTTCGGATGATCTTTATGGTAAAATGATGAGAAGTTTGCCATACAAAGGCAAGAAATTCGAGTCCGTGGCTTCTTCGTCAATTTTTTTATTTTTAGCAAATATTCAAGTTTCCCCTGGAGGTACTATGGCGTTATAGACCAACATTTCATATTCATCGGCTCATTGTGACTCGTGAGCATACTATAGCTTGATGACGACGTAACCGTGTTACTTATTATTACTGCTGAATTTTGCGTGCGTGATGTGTGTGTGTGAGAGAGAGAGAGAGAGAGAGAAGGTGTGAAAATGTGGGCATTATATAATCCACGAAGGAAGCTGCATGGCCATATACAGAAACCACCCCTCATGTTTTATACTGTTCTTTTCCGAGAATAAGGTCAGCAGCAGCAGCATCAACAGGCAGGAAGACGAGTTTCAGTCTCATTCGTACTGTCAGTGAGCAGCACCACTCTTGAGCATGCAGGTCGTCTTGTCCAGCAGCAGCAGCAGCAGACCCTGCTGAACGGACAGAAAACCGCGTCTGCCTGGCATTTCAAATGAAACTCCTACGCGCCCATCGTCGTCGTCTTTGCACGTGTTGGGTCAGACAGTCGCAGCAACTGCAGGACATATATACAGGACCCGAGTCCATCACCTGTCCATTCAAACCAGGTCTCCGCATGTCTGCATAAATGCATGCATATACAGACATGTCGCCCCTGCTTATGCATGTCCTGGGGTGCATTTTGCAAGACCCCTTTACATTGCCATTTGCCAAGGAAAAAAAAACCAAATATTTCCAAATACAGTCTATATCCTGATGCCATCTAGCTGTCGCCTGCTATCGTTGCTGGACAAAAGAGAGACGACGACGATGATGAGGGACTCGCTCCATATCGCCGGCTTCCGTTATACTGTTGTGTAATTTATAAGAACGATACACTGTACTGTATATCGCGAAGAGAATGCGACTAAAATGGGCACAAGTCAGAGAAAAAGCATTCATCCAAATAAGTTCAGACGACTGCTTCTCCTTCAATTTCTTTCATCACATTGCATTTGAAAGGTATCATTGGATCGACAGTACACTTTATATACCTGCGGCAACCATCACTTGAAGTACTGTACTGATGCATCGCTCATTATGTACATAATGAAGATGGTCACATGGAATTTTGCAGTGCAATTGCCGATTGCCGTTGTTATAGAAACCAAGAAGGTCAATGTTGAAGGAATTTAACCACCATCAGCTCAAACATTCTCTATTTCAGTACAGAACTTCTTAAGATTTTTAATTTTACAATTTATACTTCAGTAACTTAACATTATTCCACTATAAGGGTTTAAGTTCAAAAATATGTTTCTTTGCTTTCAATTTTCTTCTATTTTGTCCGATGTCCTCTAAGTAGTGGACAGAGAAATTAATTTAAACCTTAAACGCCTTTCAGGCGATTCCCATCGCACAGTAAACTTTGTCAACTCCATAGATGTTGGTCATTCGAGAATTCGAATTTTTTTCAGATGCATTTCTGAATATTAAAAGCAAAGGGCTGGATGGAGAACGATTTTTTTTCTTTTATAAAAGATGTTGTTCAATTTTCCCTTCAAGATGGACGATTTCTGATATGAAATTCAACTTGATATTTCAAGAGGAGTCTTTGAAAAACTTTAGAATTCTTGAATCACTGACAAAAATTTGTGAAAGTATAATTTCAGCGGTATCCTTTAAGTGCTGGTTCTTGATTTGTTCTTATATTTTGGTGCAAGACCAACTTATAGACGATACCTGTACGCAATGGAATATACTATATACTGTTGGGTAAACATTTGTTCAACTCAAACATTAATACTTTGACAAACTCCCGTGCTATTCTCTTTCTAACCTGGATTGTCAACAATTATAACCGTGGTCCAGAAACAAGTATTTCTACTCATTCATCAGGTGAGTTTCTCATATTTTTTGCATCCACGTCAGTGTATTCTTAATCAGGAAATTAAATTTAAGAAAGAAAAAACGTGTGTAACTTCGCCCACGTACGTATATAGGTACTAAACAAAATTAAGTCTGCTCCAAGCGTGTTTTGCAATCTCCTGCTGCCAGCGCATTCTGTCTTCTTGAGAAACGCAGTAAATTGCATTTTTTTTTCTCTCGCAAAAGTCATCCGAATGCAACTGCACTCGCTCCTTACATTGAAGAAATGAATCCTGATATGCCACAACCAGAACGAATCCCATTACCACCATAATCATGGAGAACTGGAAAAAAGAACAAAATGAGCTTGAAAAAAAAAATAGAAGAATAAACGCAATTTGAAAGCTTCTCTTCATCCTCATGCAGAAAACACGTCTTCGTCTCCTCTTCACGGGGAAAAAAACAAACAAACAAACAAACAAACGAAAAACCTCGCACGCAAATGGCGAAAAATGCTCTCTTACGTCAATTTGGCAGCAATCAATCATCTCTCTGTTCAAAATAAATCGCTTCTTTCACACTTGTGGGCAAAAGACTATTTGAAGATGGTCGGGAAATCTGAAAAAGCGTCACACAGAAATGAAGAGACCGTCAGCGTGATCTTCCAACACACTCCCGAGACGGAAAATGATTCAACATTTGCCCGCAGAAGCTTTTCGTATGAAGCTGGAAAATTGTTCAGTAAAGAAAGAAGAAAATTTAAAATAAATTCTTTCGAAAACATGTGGAAGGGAAAATGAAAAGGCAAAAAAAGCGCTTCATCAGCAGCTACCAACAACAATAACCAACAGCAGCGTCATAAACTTCCCAAGGAAATGGACTTGGCATACAAAAGGACACAGTAGAGAAACATTTTCCTGAAAGACATTTTTGCTCAATGCGATGACGACGGAGCTCGTGCTTTTCATCCTCTGCTCCGGCAATTTCTGCTGCTGCTTCTTCTCATCCTTGTTCCCCTCATCATCTTTTCCCTCCATAGGTAACACGACTGCAAGAAGAACAAAGAATCACGTCTTTAACATAAATGACGAATACGATCAAGAATTGAAACTTTTTAAAAAACATTTTGTGAACGAATGATGTTAGCAACATTTGCAGCCGCCAATTTTTTCATTAACCGGGCCTTTTTTGAACGAAAAAGGTTCAATTTGGGGTAAGTCCGATTATTTCCAACATTCCAGTCAGGAATTCTTCTTTTCATGACGTACGTGATGCACCTCAACCCCAGAGCATCTCCGTGGAGAAGGGCAAAAGAGGAAAAAAAAATAGTTCATCGCCGTAAAGCGAAACTGCTCGAATATAATTCGTACAGTATTATTCGTATACGTATACCCTCCAAATGCATTGTGCCAACCATATGCAGGATTGATGCCCTTACACATAATACGCGTCCAAAACCAGAATACGGTTCCATAGTTTAGGTCATGCTGCCTGTCACGTGTGTGTCCCTGAGGCAATTGCAGCCTTTTATCGTGTACGTCGCTGGAAAAGGAAAGGATCGCAGCACGTCCCTGTGGACAGTCTTTTTTATTATTGTCGCTGATGCTGCTGCAGCTGTTATATACTGTTGCTTGCATGGTGTCTCGTCGTCGTTTTCGTCAGCATTGCATTACATTGCTTTGCAGTATGGCAACAAGAAAAAACACACACATCTTGTCATTCCTTCACGACGCAAAGAAGGAGGATCCCTTTCAGCACAAGCCTTCGCGGGGGGATCGCAGCGGGTGATGGGGATCCGGATGCATGCAAACCCCCGCAGAATCGCTCGCTCAACATCACAAAACTTTTTCTCGTCCTTTCCCCCCATGGACATGCGTTGGTTATTCTCTCTCTCTCTCTCTCTATCTCTTTTTCTCTCTACGAGATGCGTCTCTGATGCTGCTGAATGATGAAAAACCCACGCGGAAAAGAAATGCAGGGGAAAAGTGATTGATAATTTATGCCTCGTGAGGGCTCGAAAGAAGCAAGTTTCTTGGCAGGGCATGCTGTTGCCCAACATTCAAACAAACACCCTGTGGCATGTGTGTGCGGTGTGATGGGGGAGGGCTCATCATGCAGACGTAGTGGTATGGGGGTAACAATCTCTTGCCCCCTCCCCTCCCCCACACACAAACACACACACACACACACACACACATGCACACGTACATGCAGTGCGTATATACATATTATATGCCACCAGCATGCAGCACAGGCGTATTATTTATAGCCTCTATATGGAGACACAAGTAAAATTATTTACTGGATACGTATATATATGGTGCATTCCGATCCAGCAAGTCAATCTCGGCTTTCTTCTTCTCTTCTTTGCTCTGATATACAGTATATATACACATCCAGACCGATGAGCGTATTTATTCGCACGCATTTCTGTTAACTGGTTTAAAAGTTATGCTGGAACTGATTTTCTTAATTGAGCGGAAAAAAGTCTTGGGTTCGGTGAAAAAGATACACGTTTCTTTTGGACTACAGTTATTCTTGATGAACCAAAGGTCTAAGAAAAAAAAAAGAAGAACTGCTGCATTCACGAAACTGAGAGCAAGAAATCGTAAACATGCTTCTCAAGTAATCCAAAGTAAAAAAAAAATAATAATAATAATCGTGACAGTATCGGCGTCAGCAGTAACTTGCTGAAACAACAAGTACAAAATGTACTCACGCAGAATTTTTTTAAAAATAAAACACAGGCCCCGCATTTTCCCACGTCAAATGCTTCCACCCGAGGCCCTCAACATGATCATAAGCGTCCAGCGGACAAGTCATTTACTGTACACTGGAATTCATTGTGTTTTTTGCTGGAAGGCTAAAGAAGTCAAGTTGAACAAAGTTCTATTCAAACTGCCTTCACGCATGTGCTTGGGCACAAATTACACGATGCACATTACTCCTGTGTTCATTCAAGTGCCAATAAAAGCGATTTGAACTTCATCCAGAAATAAGGGGGTATATAATAGCTGATACGAAAAGTAATCCATTGTAAGCATTTTTCCATTACTGTCAATGACGGTAAAAACAAAATTATTCCTAAAGGAATATACGAAGCGAAATGATGTGGAAAATTTTGGAAAGTTTTCTAGCGTATAATAGCTTTTACACACGAGAACTGATTCCCTTATTTTCTCGATTAAACGCCAAGTCCAATTTTCGACGGACTTCTCAGATTGGAGGAAGACCTTGCTATATGAAGACGTAAATGCAGAGAAATAATTCAATTTCGTCGTCTCCAGCAATTTGAAGAACTTATAATTATTCCGTCAAGTTCTCGCAAAATTGCGCAGGAAAGCATCTATGTATACAGCATATTCTGAAGCAATCGATTTTGCACCGTTCTTTTCGTTTTCATTGCTGCTGGCATTCACCAAGAAGAAAAAAAGAAACGAAAAAAAGATGAAAGATCCCGACGAAAACCATTCGCTCATTGATTCCACGCGTGAAGAATGGCCCTTTAAATTGACCCGCTTGTCTCATCGCGGGTTGCGTGACGACAAGTCATGATGCACACACATGCCACTATTACAGCACTACAGTATGGCCAGCTTTTTATCGGGCGTGTTTGCACCCCTTCCCCCCTCCCCCTTTCCCCTATATACAGTACAGCAGCATCAGCTGCTATTCGGGGGTGATAAATCCAATACTACACAGCAGCATCCCGGGTCCCAATGGGCCCTATAGGTTACCCGGAATTGCATCACAAACACACTCGGGGATCCGCCCGCGATGATCCCTTCGCATGCTGCTGTATCTTTTCCTCCCCTCCATCTCTTATTGTTTGCAGTACGTACAAGAACAAGACAGACGACGGACGGATCGGGGAATCCTTGATAGCATGGCATGGCAGCAGGGGGTGGGGTATAATTTCTCAGGGGAGCAACGGGATATGGGATCACATTGCACCTGAACCGGATTGATTGCCAGTTAAGTGGGAAAGAAACCGCAATGACGAGGGACCAGAGTTACTGCTGTTTGATTGAAACCCATCCCCGAGATTGGCAGGAATGGCCAACATTTATTGTTGTCCTTTTTTGTACTACTGTATATATAAGCTCTCGAGCGCGATTTTCCCGAAATGGACTGTCGATATTTTTCCATGTGAAACAAAGGTTTATATATAAATATATATATACTGAGCGAAAAATTCAATTGCATTTTTGTTGTTGTCATTTATTGTAACGAGGCTCACATCAGGACATCGCGAATGAAATATTCATGGGATTTGAATCTAAAACTCATTCGTTTCAAATTCCGAAAAGGGCCAGATGACGACGACTACTGTTCAACTGGAAACAATCCCTCAGATTGGGAAATAATTTCCGAGAAAAGCTTTTCAAAGTTATCCTTTTGGAAATGGTGCGATGAGAGCTATTCCGATACATTCATCTCAATGCTTTCATTTGAATCCAGAAATACAAATGTATTGAAAATAAATGGAGGTATTTTGGAGTTTCGCTTGGCTGAAACAATCACCGTGATCAACAGACAACTATACGCTCGTCACTTCTAGACTTCTTATTTATTGAAGGTGATTTTTTTCTAATTTTATTTCAAGAATCCATTCAGTTTAATTTCTGTCCAATGGAATAATTACGCAGATTTCGATGCATTGATCGCATTGTCGTCATTTAAAATGGAAGTACAGTACGCTTCCTCCCACTGCAGATGATGAGCCTTTCATGTCAATTGAAGCGTCGAGAACTGAGCTGCGTAAGCTGCTGGGCTGAGAGAGTTTTAATACCCTATATAGACGAGTGGAAATGCCACGGATGGCCAAGGTATAGTATATAACAGGCAGGGGATAACGTTCCAAAAGTTTCCCAAATGCCGTCTCCTCTCGTCCGTGCCACACCTCGGGCAAAAGCACCAGCGACACGTGCAAATCATTCAAACATTCTACAGTATACATTTGTGGGAGCAACAAGAACTAGAAAAAAAATACAAGTACTGTACTTGTGCTGATACAAATGCTGATAATGAGTACCTTTGCATTTTTTTAAAGCCATTTACGACTAATAACAGTGAAGGAATATTGCTTTCCAAATGCAGTTCACTCAACTCATCGTTTAAAAGGAGCTTCCGCAACAAAAACAGCAAAAAAGAGCACTGTGCTGCATCATGACAAATTCTTTCTTCTCCTCAGTTGTCCTCGCATATAGATAATGACTATCATTTTCCGTCGAACGGGGTGATTTTCGAACTCATTTCCTTGCTGAATTCAAGTATTTTACAAATCAAAGCCACACAAATTGCCTTGCTGATGTTCATAAATGAATGAAAATAGGTTTTACGCGCTGCAATTGTTTGTTCAAAACCTTGCAAAACTGATGTAACCCTAATACATTTGTATCGTAGAATGATTCAGAGCAGACGCTGGATCATGAAATTGGAATATTTACAAAGAAAACGTACAAAAAAAGCTGTGCATATAGAAAAAAAATGGAATGACGAGTCATCATAAAAACTAGGGAGTCCTCGTTAATTTTTTTATCAAAATAGGTAGGCTCAAGTTAAATGCAACGAGTATATACGTCCTGCTGCTGATGCAACGAGGACGGAGGACGCTGTTTTGCCTCATCACAGAGTCATCACGCCCCCCCTGCTACACCGTGCATGCAGCCCGTAACCGACCGGAACGCAGAAAAAGTTTGCCCGCGGCGCCTTGATCAAAAGAGATTCCGCAGGAAATCGCTTCCTCTCCACTAGCCACAAACAGGAGCATTCCCTCAGGGAGAGGCCTGCTATCATGGCAAAGAAAAACACAAGGGAAAAAGTGCCTGCTGACGACGAGAGATGAGACAAAAAGCACAAGTCGGCCGTTTGGAAAAACGGTTATTTTTAACCGGTTTTAAAGCTCACTCGAATCCCAAAGTAATGCTCGTCGATATAAGCTCCAATAATGTGAGCCCAGGGTCGAATAAAAAAGAAGAAGAAGAAGAAGAAGAAGACGGAGGCAGCATCAGACGAGGCTGTTGCAAGTGAGAGAGAGAGAGAGAGATGCGAGTGGAATTCAATCAGTTCCAACACCTTGAGCAGAAACCAAGTAGAGAGATCAAAAGGAGGGGGAGAGAGATCCTCCTCAGCATGCACCCTTTCGGGGATCTCATCAATCCCCGTTCCGGATGGGAAAATCCAATCTGACCCCATTTTACAATCCTCGATGCTGCTGCTCACACATTCCATCGAAAACAGGGGGTTGCTGCCGGGAAAGTAACAAGACCGCGTGTGTGCATATACTGCTGTAGTCTTCTTCGACAAGGATGAAACGCGGGATTTCCAAACACCCCGTGACATTTTATGAAGCCGTGGACGATGAGAGAAAACAGGACACTTGAAGGGGATCCCGGACAAATCCTCCACTCGAAAATTAATCAACTCTTCCATCTCTCTCTCTCTCCCTTTCTAATAAGAAGCAGATCATTTCCCCTTTCCATTCCGAACGATGTGCCGTCTTATATACAGTATATACTGTATATATATAAATATATATATATAAATATACGGGGGAAACGATGAAAAAATTTGGAAAAACGATTCCTGCTTGCAACAAGAAAATCCACTTTTCTCGTCATCCAGCCCTAAATTCCTTCGCCCCATTCCGACGAGTTCCCCGAATTTCCGCAACCAAAAAAACGGCTTTTGCATTCCCATGGATAATCGAAAAATAAATTTAATTCGCGCTTTATGCCAACCCTTCTCTCTCTCTCTCTCTCTCTCTCTCTCTCTCTCTCTTCCCCTTATTGAAGTGGCTGTATAACAAATGCGATTGACAACCCGTCCGACGGAATTTAATTTTCGCAAAGCTTCCCTTATTTCCACCTCTGCATGTAAGAGGGTGACGCGGAAAACCTTTCAAGACCAGACCGGTCCCAAGGTTTCCTGACAAGTGCGGGAACCAATAAATGGACAGATCAATTCGGGTCAAGTCTGTGAGAAATCCAGGACACGTCTGCGGAAAACTGAGAGGTTTACAGTATTTGGCAAAACCTGGCAAAAGGGGATTTTTGAAGCGGGGTGCTTCTTAAATCAAACCCAACACTATAGCACTGAAGAATATTATATATGGAGTGGGATGATGCGTTGATCTCATTACTGTACCTGCAACATGGTCATCATCATCATCATGTGCCAGGCAAACTTTAAATTTTTAGATGCAAGGTCTTTTCTTGACCCGCACTGTACAGAAAAAATGCACACGTAGTTTCTGATGTAGACTTCATTTTGCAGTCGAAAAATTGGAAACATTTTTCATGGCGCGTCGCGACTTCCTCGTACATCTATTTCCTTTCCTTTTAAATTGTATTCGCTTTTTTGCAGTCTCTTACATCAGCTACCCTTGAGGGTTACCCACTCGGGTACCACCCTTGCTGCTCTGTCGCCAACATCTGTCGCCATCATTATTTCCTCGTTTCAAGTCGACGGAAAAAAGCCCAACGAACGAGGAATAAAGCAGTACGTGCTGGAGGAAAAAAAAAATTGAAAGTGGCACAAACGAGTACGCATGCAGCACTCGGATATAGTTCCTGCAATAATCCGGGGAGTCTTTGTGAACGCGTATATACGTGTCCTGTACTGCACTGCAATGTACGAGGTGAAGGAGGCCCGGGTCTGCGGGGTTCACGTGTGTGCGGAGAACCCCGCAAACTGCCGTTTCTCATGAAAACCGTCGTCTGAATGCATTCCAACGAAAACACGAGGACCTGCATTTTTGCGTTATCTCTCAGCCGAGAACTCCTGTAGGAATTCCGGCTGCACGTTCATCCGTTGGAACAAAAACAAAACAAAAAGTACTGTACTGTACAGATACGCGTATAGTACAAAATATAAAATTCAGCCAAGACCTTCAATTTCCTGGCCAACTTCCATTACTTTTTCCGTCTGACAAGGTTTAAAAATTTAAAAAGAAAATTCTACAGCATTTACAACTTTGTATACGATGATGATGCTTGCAACGATGTACAAAGAAGCGAAGGATGAGGACGTGGATGCCTTCAAAAGTCTTGTGAATCGAAGGGACAATCGTACGTCCCAGCATTTACAGTTAAATTTGCCCACCCATTTTCCGCAAACTTATTCTCAAGAAATTCTCTTTACATCTCATCCAAGAAGAAACATGGAATATAAAAGGATGCATTTTACAATATTTTTTTCAGCACTAAAAAAAAGTGGATCAGAATGGACGTTTGAGCTCAGTTTTTTTTGGGACCTCGTGGCGGCATGGTCAAAGGATTCTATGAAATTGGAACAAGGTAATTGACACAAAAAAAAACTAAGAAATTATTCCATCAGCGTGAGTTTACTGATGCGGGGGATTTCAACATTTGGAACTTTTAATGAAATTTCCGGTGCTCTTAAAGCAGCTGCTCAAGGCAGCTGAGAACTCTTGAAGCATTGTTTATTAAAGAAAAAGACAAAACATTATCCTCGATCACAAGAAAAAAAAAAGAAACGCAGCATTTTGTATATAGTTCTCATCCGCACTCCTTTCATTCAGGTCAGCACTATAAAGAGCCCTCGAATTTTTTCAAGAATGGGTCTTACTTTTAATTGTTTGATGATCTTTTTTTGTTGTTGCTTGAATCAACAGGAAACGCTGGTGAAGATTCATCAGGGAAAATGTGTTCGTGACTCGCAGTACTTTCGACAAGCCCCTCTTCAATCTTGAAACGCTCATTACATAGAGAGTACCTTATGCTCTGCTCAAGGTTACAGAATAAGAAGAAGAAGAAGAAGAAACCCCACACACGCCCATTTCCTGCGAGTTACTCGCAATCATTGTTCCAATTCAACCCGCAGCTGAAACGCAAAAATCTAATTTCGGCTCCAGCCGAGCAGCAACAACATTACCGGCCAGGACAGAGGAAATTTGATTCCCCCACAAACAAATCGAAACAAGGAGATTTTCCGAGTGGAACAGAAAATTGTGCTGATGGTGTTGGTTGTTGGTGGTGGTGGTGGTGGTGGTGATGATGATGATGGCTGTGTGGTGACGCGGGCTAGAAATCATTTCCTCCTGCCCTTTGTGCGATCAATTCAATTTCCTTCCCCATCAAGAACTGTGTTTCCCTCGTCTTCACAAGAAATCAAAAAGAACCAAAGAATGAAAGAATGAATGAAGGAAGGAAGGAAGGAAGGAATGAAGTGACGAAAAATGCAGTGCGATATGTCGCTCCGAATTGATTCTCCGCCGCGACGAGGAACTGATGCACCTGAAGGGCGCATATTCGTATATGCAGCAGTACGGCAGAACCATGAATCATTTCCTCAGCCAAGATCCCTCTTATCAGTTCTAAACTGCTCATGAAGTTGTCAGTTTGAAGGGGATCCTCACCCGGACCCGAGATACGGTTAAACTTGAAAACCTTCTGCGGATGGCCCTTCAACCGCGGAACCCGATGCCGATGCCGACGACGAAGGCACGGTATTATATGGTAGTCACGCGAGGGATCCTTCTCGTCCGGGATCCTTCTCTTCTTCTTCTTCGTCTTTTTGGTCGCTGTTTTCATCTGACAGAGAAGCAGTTTGCAGATGCGGTATGTGGTGGAAATTTGCGCCTTTGCAAGCTTTGGAATTGGTTTTTCTCATGCGAGCAAAAAGGGGGCGCCTTTGTCCCTAAGTTCATCAGCTGCTGCTGCTGCTGTTGGATCGAGACTCGTCCTCTTCTTCGTTCCCTTCTGTGGCCACTGATGAGCTCCATTCAGCCGAGAAGCTGAATATCCTGCCGGTGAAGTGAACTCATCACACGTCAAGGGGCGCCCTGCAAGTTCCATCGGAAGTCGTCAGAACTTGTGGAGGGACCCCATCAGCTGATGCGGCGCGCAAGATTGATGTCCGATTAACCCGGACCATATCGTGGAAAATAAGTAAAATAAGAGTAAGCGGAATTCGGGATCGCATCATCTGCTTTACACATATATATATATATATATATATATAACCCAGTTTAGCACATGCACCCATCATCATATAGCGAGAGAGAGAGAGAAGGGGGGACGGGTGAAGAAAGAAACCCGCGTCGACGACACATTTTTTATATATTTGCAAATGGACTTTTCGGAAGCCCTGTGTGCCGACATGGGACCTAATTCATCATCCAGGCATTTGGCAGTGACACTCACTGCGCTGCTTCGAGCTGGGTATATAACCCAGCATGCAGCTATTGAGGAAGGCAGGCAGCAGATGGCAAACTTTGGCATGCAAATCATCTCTCTCTCTCTCTCTTCCTTGGCAATACATCAGAGCATGTGGATCAGGGACTCCCCGGGCAATAATCTCGACAGAGACACACTGTGTGGACAAACTGTTGCGCATGTTGGTGAAAATCTAGCTCACAGCATATC
Organism: Notodromas monacha; assembly: GCA_905338405.1. Lineage (NCBI taxonomy): Eukaryota > Metazoa > Arthropoda > Ostracoda > Podocopida > Cyprididae > Notodromas > Notodromas monacha. The sequence continues at coordinate 13,010 of CAJPEX010000125.1, read as the reverse complement.
CAACTTCTCGTGAAATTCGGGATTATAGTATGTATGTACACCCTCTGGTGATAATAAGGATCATCTTTTCAAAACTTGAACAACAAGTAAAAATAAGAAGAACTGATGTAATAAGCCATGTATTACCTGATCATAAAGGACATACAGTGAACTCTAATCGTTTTGTGCTTGTTTATACGAGCATGTTATATGAACAGCGCAAGGATGCTCGAGTATTCTCGGGCACAGTATTGGCAAAAGAGAGAGAAAAAATGGATTGCTATACATAGAGTATATACAGTAAATTTGAGCTTATATATTGTCGAAATTTGAAAAACCCTTTCCACAGGCTTCATCCCCGACGAGTTTTAATTTCTTCGTTTATAATTCTTAATGAATTGCCGACGCAAGTACGTTCAATCGATTGAATTTATTCAAATATCAAAAACCAATTTGAAAATCTCCAATATTAATCACTTGGGAGATGTGTTATCCATTTGTGTGATCACATGTATATATATGCATGGATTTGTTACGATACACCCTTCTAATCAATAAGTACTGCAAACGGATAAAAGGCCAAAAAGGCAAGATCATTAAGGACGTTACAATGATGATGATGTTGAATAATAAACGAATTTTATCTTGACAATATAGCAAAATCGAAGAACTTGTGCATGAGAGGCTTCACTCGCAAACTTGCTTGAATAAGGGATCCAGTTTTAGTCGGAAGAATATGATCGCCTTCAATTCATTAAAAAAGAACCGGTTTCTTCAATTCAAGTGGATGAAAACTCGTAATATCGCTTTTCCTTTGTTTAAATTTTGTATTTACTCGGCACGGAATCTTACATTATTCTAGTTGGTTCCATTCAAAACGGGATTTTCTCACCTTCGTTCCGAGACAATCGATGCATACGCCATTCGAAAGTTTTTTTTTTCTTCTTTTTCGTTTTGTCTACGCAGATTTCAGCAGCACGCACGATTGTGCCAATTACACTTCTCGCACAAAGTCGATGTAAGCTCTCGGGAATACTGCTTGCTTGCTCCCCAACCCCCCTTCCGTGAAATGGGGTCAACCAGCAGTTTAAAAGCGGGAATTTATTTCGACAAACTGTCAAGTATTGTAATCACTAATGAGGAAATTGCATGCTGTAAAGTATTTCGGTACACCCAATACTCTACTCAATAAAGTGCTGGCCGGTCTACGCGTTGTACGTTTCATGTGAGAAACAGTTTTGAGGTGCAAAACGATGTTCTTAACTTTGCAATTGTCGCGAGAATTGAGATTTTTTTTGCGATGCGCAGGTAGATTCACTCAAGTTTTCCGTGCTTCGTATTATACATAGTATTCTTCAACTTTGAAACATCAGGCAGGTGTCGCTTCAATCTCAAGTATGAGCGAGCAAAACGAAGTCTTCTATTGTGGAATCGCAGCTCAGCGTCCGTTTATTACTATTAAATTATTGATAAAATGCATTTCTCCCTTGCTTGAAACTGGTACCGCAGTACAGGGTTTTAAGAGCATCATGCCAGTACAGTATATAGAACGAGGACCATCAGACGAATAAGTTTTCACTATAGTTTCAAAAATAACCAATGCGCAGGATTCGTATTCATTGCCTGAGGAACTGCATAACCTATACGAAATTACCTGTCTAGTTAAATTTTCGCCAAAAAAGAACTTGAGAAACTACCCACACTTACACCTTAAACATAAAAAATGCGCTAAATATTTTATTTCACGACTGCTTGTGACTAAAACAAACCAATTAAACTTCGTTAAACGGCTTCCCGCCAAATATCTCCCAGCACAGGCAACTTGGCGGGCCCGCCAAGTTGCCTGTGCTGGGAGATATTTGGGCCTGTGGATATTTCTGAAATTATTCGCTGAGTTGAATAAGAACCTTTTGAGACATGAAGCGAAAGAACAAAAATTTAAAGTGCTAAAACGGCGTCGTAGTTTCTTCTTCAACCTCGTACTCATTTTACATTAAGGACATGTTTTTCACAAAGTCTGTTCGAGTGAACGAAACATCCTCAATACCCACCTGTTCAAAATATGCGCTACCTTTGCACACAGAGTTTATACCAGCATTTTCCTCATGTATAGTACCGTATAAGTGTAGCAAATAAGCATCGTTCAATTCTGGCGATCAATCTCAATCTCTTTTGCAAAAGAAACACAAATAAGAAAATTAGAATTCACATAGGGGTGGGATAAAACTTGAGAAAAATCGACTATTGTTTAGTTGAGGCCCGGGGAACACGGGATACACACGATTCTCTGCTCGATGTAACATTTCTTTCAAAGTCGGAGGATGATTGGAATGTTGGCAGGAAAAATTCCCGTAATTTCCCTTTTTCTCCCCATCATATTGTGTCACGCTCGTGAGCTTCTCCTTTTGCTGCTTGCACATGCAGTATTCTTTTGCTTTGATCTTCTCCTTTCGTAAGTGCGTCTCCTTGGGTTCGAAACATTCACTAATGTACTCGGCATATGCAAAACTATATACATGTACAGTGTCTTTCTCTTTCTTTCGCTCGTCTGGTAGACACGGAAATGGTCAGTCAGTGGATTGGAAAAGTTTTCACAGAAACACGAATTGTGTTCATCCGGATTATTTCATGTGCCATCATGGCTATTTTTCCGGCACCATCAAGCCTACGACTGGGGTTACGTCAACAAAATCGTTTTCGACATCGTGCAAATAAATAAATGAGTGACTTATTCACGACCTTCCGTTATGCCGCATATCGAATTTTCAGAGCATGCAACAGTATTTTCTTCCTGAACGAGACAATTCAATGAGAAAACGTTGCATATGATGACCAGCATCATCACTGATGAGGGGAGTCCGATCATCTTCAATAATACTGTAACTACGCTGAGCTCTCAAATAAGGTGGAGAAACTTTGGCCAGGTAATACATGTACAACTCGGAGGTTTTCGCTCGTACAATAGCAATTTTGGGCAGATTGCACACTGTTCGGAAAATCCCCTTAATAAGTGAGACGTAATTCCATCATTTCCTCGAATTAAATTGTCTTTATTCTTGCAAGCATCCATCAAAATAGACCATTCAACGGCAGCTTTTCTTTCTGCTGAGAGAAGAGCTTTGATACTTTGGGACGCATCAACAGAGACAATGACTTTATCATAGTGGTGCCAAAAATATGCTAAAATAGTTATTATTTCAATGCCACGTGACCTGCACCCCACGCATTCGTAGATGTCGCGTCTATTTAAAAGCATATTGATCATAAATGCATCAGTTTTAATTCTCAATCATCGTTTGTTTTGTTTTTTTCCTTCTCGCGCAGTTCCTCAATAGAGCACATCATCATCATCATCGTCCACATACAGTACTTTGCATTGCCCTTATTGCCGGGTAAAGTCGGGGACTTCGAAGAGATCCCTCTTGGTTAACTTTTTCACACCCATTTGGCGGCGGGGGATGCGAGGAAAACCTGTAGCACACGTCGGGATTCGTATTTGACATTTAGTCGTAATGAGAATAAGGAAGGACGATATGCATCAGAGAACAAAAACACAGCCCACGTGTATATTCACCAACAGCAGCAGCAGCAGAAAAGAAGCGCCTTTTGATCCTCTTTCCGCCGCCGCCACCACCGCCATCAAGCAAATAAGCGAGCATGCATATATGCATGTGCATATGCATATACGCACCCTCAGGGGGCATCACGCCATATATGTACGGTACACTTGACAGCATACGTATATAAGGGCATCAGCCGACCTGCGACTGCTGCTACTTGGTGCATTATTCCTTCTTTAATTTTTTCTCATTTCCCCTTGTTGTATACAGAGACGAGCAAGAGATTCAGCAGAGCAGATAAGGGGAGATCACTTTCATCACATGAGTACAGGTTAACAGCAGCTCCCATGTGTGTCGGGAATGCAATCAAGAAGCGACAGCAATCACGGAGACTGCACAAATAAGTACAGTACGACTGTTTCGCGGGCAAAAAATGCCAGGAAAAGGGCTTTTATTGCACGGACACAGAAGACTACCTCGTGTGTGTGTGTTATTGTGACTTATACGGACGGACAAGTAACACACACACACAGACAGACAGACAGACAGACACGGGTGATGTCGCAGAGAAACAGCAAATGCCAGTGGAGATTATGTCTGGCGATTACACAACGTCCGTGGAGTACTTTCTCGGGGAATTAACCACTAATCGCAACTTATCGTCTGCTGTGCACACCTCCCCCCATCTCTCTCTCTCTCTCTCTCTCTCTCTATCTTTCCCATTGAGTGTAAAACTCTCATGCTGATCCCTCAACAACTTCCCGACAAGGGAATTAAAGCAATTAATACGAGTAAGCCTCGTCATGCTTTGCTTTGCCAAAGATTCTTTCGTGACGTACAGCACTCTTTTCATGTTTATTTATTTTACGAAAAAAACAAAACTCGACTGTCGGTTTTTAATCATTTTCTTGGAAAGGAAAATAAGTGCGAAAGTTTCCCTCGCTTCCACATTTCTCTTGAGACAGATGCTGCAAAATATTTTGAAATACAGTTTCGCGAGAACGTTTTCCGGTTGGTCTGATGGGGAAAACATGTATTGTATACAGAGTTTCGATTCCGTCTTTACGGCTGTCAATAAACATGACGTTCAATTTCACTTGAATGTATATTGTGAAAACATTCATGATGGTGGTATCCACTCATCTACGTATACCTTGAAATGAAATAGATTCATATTTGAGAATCAAAAACCGTAGGCAGTATACATACGAGAGTCCTTATACAAGGAGAATAAAGAAGGGGGAAAATATGCATTTAGATTCTTCATGAGGTTTTTCCGTGTCAGAGAATACGAGGATCATCCTGAACATAAGTCCAAAGGTCTCAGGATATTCTATTGTCTTCGGATACATCATTCAGGTCAATTCAATCAGAATAATCAGAGTTGTCTGACTGCGAATGGAAACCCATGGCATTTTAGCAATCTGATGCATGCTGCACCGTGTGGAACGGGGTCATCCTCGAAAGAAAAAGATTTATGCCTTCATCCACTTCTCGTAGAATAATCAATAAACATCTAGGTTTGACGAGAGAATATCCAATTTTTCCGATCAAGGGTTTTCGGATCTGCACAAAAAAAATCATGCGGGATCCTGCTAATAATTCTTGTTCAAAAATTTCATTAAAAAATTGAAAAATTTTGAAGCGGCCGAAAAATGTTGCAAACAATTTAAAGTTTGGCATTGTTAGAATGGGAAAAGATTTGTAGCTTGATGGGAATCTCCTCAAAACAAAAATGATATCTTGTTTTCAAGAACAACTTTCTTCTCCGTCCTCAGCTTCGCTCGAACGCATTTATCTCGGATTATTTAAATTTGACTCATCTTTGTGACGCCTTCAATTGGACCAGCATCACCCTGTATGCATGCATTAGTGGTATATAGAGTACTGTATGCAAGGAGGAGGAGGAAATAAAACCTGCTTGTCTGGAAGGGATGGGAAATCGAGGTCAATAAGACGTGTTACTACTCACAACATGAATCAAGCAGGGCTCCTCCTCATCCAGGTCCAGGAAATTTGTGAAACTTGCGGACGAAAACCGAATGTAGAAAAAAAAATTGAAAGAACACTTTGCAATTGTTGTTGTTGGAGTGTCACTGTCGCCTCACGTCAGCCAGTGCGGGGGTTGTCTTTTGCCCCCCACGTAGCAGGAAAATCCAATAAACCGAGTACCCATAACAGCCACCACGATCCTCGTCGTCGTCGTCGTCCTCTTCCTTCCTGTCCGAGCAAAAAGCTCCGATCCTCGTACAGGGCGTAATAAGAAGCGAGGGATCTTTTGTTATTGTGCTGCTTGGCCTGGTCCTGGTCCTGGTCAGCGACACGGCGACAGCGACAGTGACGACAGCGACAGCGACACACGTCGGTGCTCCTTCACCTCGTCACTAGCCAGAGGACGAACTCGACGGACGCCGTCGTCGTCAGTATGAGGAAGGTCCAGCAGTTCGGGGCGCCCAAGAGCAGGAGACAGCCGCCGTTTGTGACTTTCGAGCCACTTTTCCTCCTGCTACTACTACTGCTACTGCCGCCACTGCTGGTGCTCATGCTACTACTACTGCTGCTGCTGGACGCCTCGGGCGTCAAGGCGGCGCCAGACACTAACTTGCGTCTTTGAATAGCTGCTGGTTTGTCACCTGGAAATGCAAGAAGGTGGGTTGTATCCATATATACACAAGAGATACGTGGGATATGATCATCAATGGGACAAGAAGCATTTCTTTGGCATTATACGTTATATGGAATGGTAAAAATAGATTCTTCCATGCCAAAAATTACTTTTTTATGTCGTCCTTTCGACGGCCTTTCTCGCAAACAACAGTAAAGTATCATTCTGATGAGAAGTCTCAAGCCTTTTTTTGTTGTTGTTGTTGTTGTTGTTGAAAGAGTGGGGTTTGAATCATGCAAGGAAGAGACACAGAACATATATACTCGTATTACTCGTGTAAGATAGCTTTTGCAAATGGTCTCCTTCTTCGGCGTTTCCGTTCTTATTCTTCTGCTGGAGAATCTAGTGATGAATAAATCTGTTGATTAACCTTTATCTTCATCTACATTCTTTCCATTGCGTTATAGCTTCAATTATTGAGATTATGCTCATCAGCCAGCCAGTGTCTCTTGATTTTTCTTTCTTCATTTTTGCTAGCTCTTGATATATTTACTGCATGATGGTTTCTTGCTAGTTAACGTCATTCGCAGCCCCGCACTGCTGGTGCTCGTCCCATATATATTTTTTTCTCTCTGGGCTTTCCAGCACATCCGCTTTTTCAATGTAATTCCTTTTCCCGTCCGAAAATGCATTCGCGGGTGCGGAGGATGAACGCAGGCAAACGTCGATTTCCATAAGCCCCCCTAATTACCCCCGACTCGAGCCGGGGGTAACCCAGGGAATGCGGATTTGAAGCCCTTCGGATATTAAATCTCCCGAGGGGTTGGACAGGACCAGTTTTCTCGAGTCCTTATACCTTGACATTGTTTCGTCCTTCGCAAAAATATATCGTCTGCCTCACATTACAGTCATTTTTTTTTTTTTAAATCGAAGGCTCACAACGAGATGAAATATTCAAAAACTGCGAAACAAATGCTGGTAATAGGTACAGTATAAGCATTCTTTAGGTTATGATTGTTGTGTTATACTCGTTTTCCCCCATTTCTTTGCCCTCACGTTTGTTTGTTCGCTAGCTGCTTAAATACTTCGCTTTGGTGGCATTTGAAGCACATATTATACCCTTCTTTCTCATATAGGCTAGCTCATTTCATATTATAATGAATGTTCTTTTGTAGCATTGCGTGAAATTATCATAATCCGCCTAACAAAGGGACGATATGCATCACGCAAAGCCATGTAATTTATTCCACCAAGCGAAAAAAACAAACTTTTTGTACATTATTTTGAATCGTTCAAGTTAGGGAGATGAGTTTTAAATTTTGCGCAACAACCAAAGTAATATCTGCGACGAATTGTCGTTTATTGTTGTTTCCCCCCATCATGATGACGTTCTTTCGTTTTGTATTCAGTGAATCAATACACGCATCATTATTTTGTTGATATGAGATAGAGATAGACAGAAAAAAAGACCATATCAGGCACCATCCACTCACTTTCTGTGACAAAGACGTTGACGGATGCCGGGATGGTGTTGGACGCTGTGCAAGTGTAGTTTCCAGAGTCGGTGAAGTTGACGTGCTCCACCGTCATGAGGATCCTGGTCTTCTTCTTCTTCTCCACGACCACGTGCAGATCCTCTCGCTCCGAGTCAAAGTTGACCAGACGGTCGTTGTGGTACCAGAACACAAACTCCGGAGCCTGGGGACTCTGCGAAAAATAACAGGCGTCATCGTCATTGTCAATGTCAGTAGCAGCAGCAGCAGGAGTGATTCAAGCATCCGACGCCGAGATTTCCACCGAAGGGGAGGGGAGGGAAGGGGGAGAGGATCTCAAAGTAAAGGGATCCGCAAAGCGACATGATTTTTCTCTCTCGTCCCCCCCCCCCCCCTTACTTGGTTCACTCGAATAATTTAGCGTGCTTCTCTTATTATTAATTTATTCCTGCTACAGTATATATAAAGTATATGCACCATCAATGGTCCATCCATCGATCGCAAATTCAAGTGTTCTTCTATATTGTTATCCCCCCCTAGCTCCCTGGCCTGTGGAACTTGGAAAGGATTGTGAGTCGAGTGTATGATTATTCACAATAAGACTTTATTATCATACACTGGTTTTTGTACAAGANTTGAAAGAACACTTTGCAATTGTTGTTGTTGGAGTGTCACTGTCGCCTCACGTCAGCCAGTGCGGGGGTTGTCTTTTGCCCCCCACGTAGCAGGAAAATCCAATAAACCGAGTACCCATAACAGCCACCACGATCCTCGTCGTCGTCGTCGTCCTCTTCCTTCCTGTCCGAGCAAAAAGCTCCGATCCTCGTACAGGGCGTAATAAGAAGCGAGGGATCTTTTGTTATTGTGCTGCTTGGCCTGGTCCTGGTCCTGGTCAGCGACACGGCGACAGCGACAGTGACGACAGCGACAGCGACACACGTCGGTGCTCCTTCACCTCGTCACTAGCCAGAGGACGAACTCGACGGACGCCGTCGTCGTCAGTATGAGGAAGGTCCAGCAGTTCGGGGCGCCCAAGAGCAGGAGACAGCCGCCGTTTGTGACTTTCGAGCCACTTTTCCTCCTGCTACTACTACTGCTACTGCCGCCACTGCTGGTGCTCATGCTACTACTACTACTGCTGCTGCTGCTGCTGCTGCTGCTGCTGGACGCCTCGGGCGTCAAGGCGGCGCCAGACACTAACTTGCGTCTTTGAATAGCTGCTGGTTTGTCACCTGGAAATGCAAGAAGGTGGGTTGTATCCATATACACACAAGAGGTACGTGGGATATGATCATCAATGGGACAAGAAGCATTTCTTTGGCATTATACGTTATATGGAATGGTAAAAATAGATTCTTCCATGCCAAAAATTACCTTTTTTTATGTCGTCCTTTCGACGGCCTTTCTCGCAAACAACAGTAAAGTATCATTCTGATGGGAAGTCTCAAGCCTTTTTTTGTTGTTGTTGAAAGAGTGGGGTTTGAATCATGCAAGGAAGAGACACAGAACATATATACTCGTATTACGCGTGTAAGATAGCTTTTGCAAATGGTCTCGTTCTTCGGCGTTTCCGTTCTTATTCTTCTGCTGGAGAATCTAGTGATGAATAAATCTGTTGATTAGCCTTTATCTTCATCCACATTCTTTCCATTACCTTATAGCTTCAATTATTGAGATTATGCTCATCAGCCAGCCAGTGTCTCTTGATTTTTCTTTCTTCATTTTTGCTAGCTCTTGATATATTTACTGTATGATGGTTTCTTGCTAGTTAACGTCATTCGCAGCCCCGCACTGCTGGTGCTCGTCCCATATATTTTTTTCTCTCTGGGCTTTCCAGCACATCCGCTTTTTCAGTGTACTTCCTTTTCCCGTCCGAAAATGCATTCGCGGGTGCGGAGGATGAACGCAGGCAAACGTCGATTTCCATAAGCCCCCCCTAATTACCCCCGACTCGAGCCGGGGGTAACCCAGGGAATGCGGATTTGAAGCCCTTCGGATATTAAATCTCCCGAGGGGTTGGACAGGACCAGTTTTCTCGAGTCCTTATACCTTGACATTGTTTCGTCCTTCGCAAAAATATATCGTCTGCCTCACATTACAGTACAGTCATTTTTTTTTTTTAAATCGAAGGCTCACAACGAGATGAAATATTCAAAAACTGCGAAACAAATGCTGGTAATAGGTACAGTATAAGCATTCTTTAGGTTATGATTGTTGTGTTATACTCGTTTTCCCCCATTTCTTTGCCCTCACGTTTGTTTGTTCGCTAGCTGCTTAAATACTTCGCTTTGGTGGCATTTGAAGCACATATTATACCCTTCTTTCTCATATAGGCTAGCTCATTTCATATTATAATGAATGTTCTTTTGTAGCATTGCGTGAAATTATCATAATCCGCCTAACAAAGGGACGATATGCATCACGCAAAGCCATGTAATTTATTCCACCAAGCGAAAAAAACAAACTTTTTGTACATTATTTTGAATCGTTCAAGTTAGGGAGATGAGTTTTAAATTTTGCGCAACAACCAAAGTAATATCTGCGACGAATTGTCGTTTATTGTTGTTTCCCCCCATCATGATGACGTTCTTTCGTTTTGTATTCAGTGAATCAATACACGCATCATTATTTTGTTGATATGAGATAGAGATAGACAGAAAAAAAGACCATATCAGGCACCATCCACTCACTTTCTGTGACAAAGACGTTGACGGATGCCGGGATGGTGTTGGACGCTGTGCAAGTGTAGTTTCCAGAGTCGGTGAAGTTGACGTGCTCCACCGTCATGAGGATCCTGGTCTTCTTCTTCTTCTCCACGACCACGTGCAGATCCTCTCGCTCCGAGTCAAAGTTGACCAGACGGTCGTTGTGGTACCAGAACACAAACTCCGGAGCCTGGGGACTCTGCGAAAAATACCAAGCGTCATCGTCATTGTCATTGTCAGCAGCAGCAGCAGCAAGAGTGATTCGAGCATCCGACGCCGAGATTTCCACCGAAGGGGAGGGGAGGGAAGGGGGAGAGGATCTCGAAGTAAAGGGATCCGCAAAGCGACATGATTTTTCTCTCTTGTCCCCCCCCCCCCCCCCCCCCC